>SKCR01013925.1:0-11163 GCA_019454045.1 Zanthoxylum bungeanum
AACAGTGACGCTATGAGACACAATGTCTAACAGACAGAAGACAGTGGACTGCATGCAGTGGGTGTCCATGGCAGTGCGTTTTTTGGCTTCAATGGTCTTCAAATCAACTCAACCAACCAATGTAAGTATTCCGCTATCTTCTTTGGTATATTCATGCACGATTTTCATTGCTTGTTTAATCTTGGGACCTTAATAAAAACTCAATAGATGGCTTCCACACACCTTATGAGAATCATTACTCTCAAACGTTCCTAGTCATAGTTTTGTGAATAATATGGGCGTTCACAAAGCGGAGAGACTAGCATGATGATAAGATCCGCCCTTAAGTGGGGTAGCCGATCTCATAGGCTACTAGCAGAGATCCGTCTGCTTGGTGTATCACATGGATGCATGAGTTGCTCGTGTCCATCGAACTGACCGCCGAAAGTTTTCATATGGAGTGTTTATCCCATGTGTCTGTGAGAAATTTCATGTATCGATTATATGACTAGTCCTTAGACTTAAGGTCTTTACAATCTTATGTATGGATCAAATAACTTTGACATTCTACTTCCCCGGTTCAAAAGATCCGGTCATAAGGGTATGATTGGGTCATTTGTTGAAACACATGAATATTGTAAGGATACATCAGAGAATCGCCACTCTCTCGGATAATATTTTCTTATAAGAGTAGTATTTCAGTTCGTAGGTTGATATGTGTGATCAGTGCTTGAGACTGTGGTGCAGCGGAAGAATCATGTGAGATTCTTGGGTTAGCACGATTCATGACACTATCAATATCATACTTTTGACCATATGGGTGGACACTTTCCGTATCCTAGGTCAATAAGTGGGGATACAGTGAGGCGATGGACCATATCATATGTAAATCGCATACATAATGGGTATATATATTTCCTTCTCATTTGGGGGCATTGGCATGTTGCTAGAGTCAACCTTGGTCATTGAAATCGAACAATCATCTGATCGGAGGATAATTTATGTTCGATTAAATTAATCACGATCATTTCATGTCCAACTTGAGGGGAACCCAAAGGTCACACATAACAAAGTCGAAATCAATGGTTAACAGTGCACAGTACAAATTTAACAGCATATATGATTGCAGTAGGAATTGTTCATAAATGGTTCAATGTGTTTAATTATTGAACAGATCATTTATCAGTTTCCATAGTGGCTTAGGGATTGGTGAATGAAGATAGGGGCACTTTTGGAATTTAAATAAATAAATAACGTGAATAGTAACATGAATAGTAATTTTATTTTTATTTGTTATTTGTTTTGAATTCCAATTCGGCCCAAATTCTTATTAGGGTTTTATAATCTCATTAAACCACTAAATTAAGATCCAATGGCTAAGATTAAATTAGTTTTTATCCCACATCGATTCTTAATTAATTTTATTGTCTTTGGAGCACCTATATATACCCAAAGAATCTTTACAAATTTTTGCATCAAACCTTTCATATCTTAGGTTTATATAAGTGAGCAACTCTAAAGTTTAAGAGTAAGCCACTGATTTTGAGGATCCTTAAGTCTAATTAACTAGAGGAATCTCAAGTTAAAAGTTTTGAAGTATTTGCCTAGGCTAGCACCAAGGGCAAAATACCTGTGCACTCAAGGCGTAGTCTTGCCGTTGAGTTTTGGCTTTGGTGTGTGCACCTTTGGAGGCCACACACTTGGGTGGCTCTTTGGAACGTGGAAGAGCTTGCTGAGTTCGAGAAAAGCTTGTATATTGGAGGGAGGACTGGAGGAGTCTTTGGTTCAAGTAAGTCTTTTTCTTTCTTTATTTTAATTATAGTTTTTATGATAGTTAGCATGTTTAGGTTTTTTTTTTTTGCATGTTTTATGAATTTTTATGCTTAGAATATATAGTAACATGTCTAGGCCTATATAATAATCAAAATAAATGGGTCTTGGGCAAAAGGACAGCGGCATCATAAGTTGATTTATTAAATTTTTCGCTGCGCACTCGCGGCCGCTTCCCAACACTTCGACATCTGAGCGTCAGATGCAAGCTCATCATGACGATCTACCACCTATACATAGTGGGAGGGTGTACGAAAACCTGATCGTTATCTTGGAGTTGGAGAGGCACAAGTTGTCGCATCCAGCGACGGTATAGATTATCCATTGACCTATCGTAGTGCAATAGATGATTCTGATAAAGAGGAATGGCTCAAAGCCATGAACCTAGAGATGGAGTCTATATATTCCAACTCAGTTTGGGAACTTGTAGACCAACCTGATGGGGTGAAACCAATAGGTTACAAGTAGATCTACAAGAGGAAGAGGGGAGCAGATGGGAAGGTACAGACCTTCAAGGCTAGGCTAGTGGCCAAGCGTTATACCCAAAAAGAGGGAGTTGACAATAAGGAAACTTTCTCGCCAGTAGCCATGCTCAAATCCATCTGCACTCTTCTATCCATTACCGCATATTATGACTATTAAATTTGGAAAATGGATGTCAAGACTGCATTCTTGAATGGCAATCTTGATGAGTGTATCTATATGGTATAACTAGAATGGTTCATAGCCCAAGGTCAAGAGAAAAAGATTTGCAAGCTGCAAAGGTCCATTTATGGACTTAAGCAAGCACCTCGATCTTGGAACATAAGATTTGATACCACAATCAAGTCTTATGACTTTGAGCAGAATGTTGATGGGCCTGAGTATACAAGCACGTCATTAACGGGAAGGATGTTTTTCTTGTTTTATATGTGGATGATATTTTACTCATTGGGAATGATGTAAAGATATTATCGGCCATGAAAACTTGGCTAGCTAACCAATTCCAAATTAAAGATTTGGGAGAGGTGCATACACTATATTTTTGCATAATGCCCAATGATAAGCCTCGTATGGAGGCACTACCCGATAAGGTGCGGAAGTTGCGGGAAACAGACGCCGGAAGGGAAAATTCTGAAATTAATAGCTCGTCAAATTTAAATTTGCTAGTTAGCCACGGGTTCGCTTAGTCAATTCTTGTTTCAAACTTTAATCTTGGCCCAAAACCCCCCGCACACATCCAAAACCCATATGTACCCATTCAAAACCCTCACACAACCAAGAAACCCTAACCCTAACTCACCACTATATAAAGACCAGTACACTAAACCCTAATGGAGGCAGCCCCCACCAATTCACTAACACGGCCTCACCAAAAAATACAATGAAACCCAAAACTGATCTCTCTCTTCACGCCCACTAGCCTCTCTATTCCCTCTCTCATTTCTTCTCCAACAACTCCACTCACGGCGAAGACAAAAACAAATAAAAAAAAAAGACAAACACCCTAAGCTCTCTCATACTCTCTCTATTCTCTCTTCTTCCCATCAAACTCTCGGTAGCCCTAACTCCTTCTTGGCTCTCTCTCACTACACACCGACCGACTAACGAAAACACCTCACGCAGCCCCCACCAATGCACTGACGACACAAAGAAATGAAACCCTAATCTCTCTTGGCCACTCTCCCAACGCAACACAGCTCCACAATCCGTGAACCATGATCACGACAAAACCCTTCACGCCACTCTCATTCTCGCCACTCTCAAACCTAAATAGCCACACACAAGTCCCATTTCTTCTCGCTCCTCACGAAAAAAACACAAAGCAAGAAGAGAAACCCTAATCATCACTCACTCATTCTCCTGAACAACTACTCTCGGGACAAAACCCTTCCACCAAGCCCCCATTAACCGACCAAAGCAAACACCCCCCAAACGAACCGACTCAAACCAAACAAATAAAAGCAGCTCCACTTGAAATTGTTAGACAGTAATGACCCATAGCGTCACTATTTTGTAAATGATATTGTATTATTGTACAAAATTAACTATGTAGTAATGAAATTGCCTTTTACCGTTTTGTAATTTATTTACTTGATATATAAATGGTAAAAGTCCCTATGATTAATTCCGGATTGAGATGATATGAGACAGTATCAATCCATAAAGGTTTAATCATTAAATATCCCTAGTCGTAGTATTATCGAGATTGGACATCGATAATGCGGAATAGACTAGTACTGCACTTGTGCGTGTTGTGAGGGCACAACACATAGTTCTCATATATTTGAGTATTGGATACTTATGCAAGTGCGGTAGGAGGTTGTGTTTTACCGATGGTACGGAAAACAGCTTCGCTCTGGATAGACCCCGCGGAATCCCATTGGTAGTATGTCTGCGTGTCTATGGGAGTCCGCTTCAGGGTAGGTGCATATGGTCTTAACCTGAGACTTGCATCGCTAGTACTTGCGACAATGGTAGACTTTAGTTTTGGTCGTCCAGGGCTTTAACAGGT
Source organism: Zanthoxylum bungeanum (assembly GCA_019454045.1). Lineage (NCBI taxonomy): Eukaryota > Viridiplantae > Streptophyta > Magnoliopsida > Sapindales > Rutaceae > Zanthoxylum > Zanthoxylum bungeanum. The sequence continues at coordinate 4,304 of SKCR01013925.1, forward strand.
TCTGTGTACACCTCTTCTAGGTTTATCGGGAATCGTAATGTATTGGGTGTGATGTCAAGACGGGAGTATCACTTCAGACATATGGAGATGATGATCGCGCAGGATACAGAACTAGTACTCTATAATGGTTGTAACCATCGGGATAATATGACAAGGTCAGGATTATCCGATTCAAAGAGACTAGTTGCTTGATGTCCGATATATGTATCGTACGGGGCAGACACATCTCCAGCCCCAGGCCTTACATGTGATCATCCGATACTGGATCAATATACACTATACTACGGTATACTACGCCTGTTATAGATCTATATTCCAATAAGAATATTTCTGGAGAATTGGGTAGGCATGGCGTTTTGCTAGAGGCTAACCTTGTCTTGTAAATCGGTAAAACGTAGTACTTGGTACGTACGTGTTCGGATAATCTGACGGCCGTATTACTGCCAACATATCCAGAGATCTCTTGGGTCGCTTCCCGAAGATTCACCAATGACGTATGATTCAAACTCGATTAATCTTGGATTAATTACGGAGAGACTTTATCTTGGATAAAGTACTATATATAGAGAGAGAACGATTAATTTGGAATTAATCGTAAAATTATTATATTCGATATAATAATCGAAATTCAATTTCGACGCGAAATTAAAATTAGATTTTAATTCGGGCAAACGAGTTAATTTAGAATTAATTCGTTAGCGACGTAAATAATAATTTCGCTAGGCGCAATATTTATTTAAATTCGATTTAATTAACGTCGAGACGAAAGTTCGGTATTTCGGAAATATCGAACCCGAACGCGTGAGTACGCGTGGGCCCACTTTCATTTGGGTTGTGTGGGGCCCACATGACACATGTCATTTTATGCATTATTTAATTGTTAATACATTGCATGGTGATAGTGTACAATACACTCAATGGTTTTGCATGGAGTTTGAGTGTTTGACACTCTAAGCCATTGCATGATTTGTGTCATAAGTTTATTATTAATTTAATAAATATTATGGCATAAATATAAATTGATTTTTGTAACAAAAATCATAACACTCTCTCCCTCTCATGACCGAAACTTCACTGCAGTTTTGGCTCTCCATTTTTCTTCCATTTTCTTAAGAACTTTGTGAAGAAAGTGTATAAGTTTAGAACTTTAATACACATCTTTGGCTAGCACCATCAAGGGATCATACAAAGGTGTTATGGGAAACTAATCTTTGAGCTTGGAGTAATCAACAAAGCTTGGAGCTTCTTTTTCTTACCTTGGCCGAATCATCCAAAGCACAAAGGAGGTGGTTTTATTTCATCAACGCATCCGCATTCCGATCTTTGTGAGTATGATTCCGCCATACTTCAATATTGTTCATTCATTTATATGTTTTGTTTTCTCTTTTGATCTTGAGACATGGATTAGAATTTCCAACAATGGTATCATTGAGCTTAAAGAGCATGAAAATATATTAGGGTAATATTTGGGCAAAATTGATTGAAGCATGATTTGATGATTTTGATTGATTAAGTATGCTTAAATGTATGTTACATTATGTTATACATTATCAATTTCATGAAAAATAAATTGGATTAATTTTTCCCCTCTTGGAGAGGCTTGGCCGAATACTACCTAGACCATGGAGATGATGATTTGTTGTTTATAAGATCATTGGATGACTTTAAACGAACATAAAATGACGATTTGTGATTCGATTGGATTGAAAACGAAATCGGTAATTTTTCATCACCTTGGCCGAATGCATGGAAGAAGATTAGGGACTTGATTTTTTGATTAAATAATGTTGGACATGTATTTAAGATAAAAATATGATTAATGGATTAATTTGATATTTTGGAAATATTGATTTAAAGGATTAATCATGACATTACACTTTAATTAATAAGTTATAAAATTTGGAATTTTAAAATTTGATTAATTGGGCTTAATTTTGAATTGGGCCTAAAACTATTATATTTGAACATAATGGGCTTGGTTGGACCAAGTAGGTTTGGGCAAATTGGATTGGATCCAAAAATGGGCCTAAATCACTCCATTAAGTCCAAATGTAATAAATGGGCTTTTATGTTTAATTGGGCCTTATGGGCTTGATATGATTTTTATGGCAAATGAGGGTGATTCCTTATTGGGCTTGGAAATTGGGTTTGACCCACATTGACCAAGGCCCAAGCCTAATGAAATCAATTGAAAGCCCATCGGACTTTAATTAAACGGACATTGGATGTTGATTGGGCTTTGAGACCCGATAGAATTAGATTTGGAATCTAAGTCATAAAAGCACAATAAAAGTGTAAATATTTAATTTGGAATTAAATATAAGGATTAGTATTGAATACGACTTAAATTGGATTTGACGAGTAGTTCGATATAATTCGTGAATTCATACTATAAGTATTTATTCTCAAATTGAGTTGGACTCGCGCAAATGCAAACAATTGTTTGAACATTGTATTGTCACCTAATTAAAGACTAATAATTGGATTTGATTGGTTGTATAACATGCCTTGAATGAATGAATGTGGATGTAATGTATGAATAGTGTATATCGGATGGATATTAGAAGGGAATGGTAATTTTAGAAATATTGTAAATTTAGAATTTATAAATTGGACCTGCGTGTCCAGCCTTTCTCTTATTGTCTTTGTATTCTCAACTCACCTAATTCCCCTCAATGTAAATGAGGTTTCTCTTATTGTATTATGTAATTGGGTAAGAGTAGAATAGTTCTAGCGGGGAGAGGAAAGGGAGTGATTTGTTCTAGGAACAGTTGTTGTTCATATCCATCCGTATATCGCTATTACTTTACTTTACGTGCTTTATGATGTTTTAGAAGCATGCTTAAGGGTGTATGATGATGAGACCTAACAAAGATAAATTAATTGGTTGCCAATTACACACGAAAATCCCTCAAACAATATTAAGCGATTTTCCTTCCGTTGAGTGATTCTTTCTCAAGATCCGAAATTGGCATTGGTTTGTTGGCCAAAGTCAAGACCTTTGTCAATTGAGGATGTGTTTGAATCATGAGAGTTTTGTTCCATATCGGTGTCTTGTCCAAGTTGTGATTTGTTGGCCAAAGTCAAGATCACTTCTTGTCCATCGACATTGATTACAAAACTTTCCATGTCAATGGGTCCCGCTTAACTGGAATCATTAAGTTTGTTGTGCCAAAGCCAAGACTTAGTTGATTAAGAGGAAATGGGTAGGAAAATGTATTGGATACATTGACATATGTATTAGATATATATGTTTTGGATTGGATGTCCACCTACCGGATCTAGGAATGGATGGGATCCAATTGATCTTCGAGATCTACCTAGTTAAACATCATACAACTTGTTGGCCAAAGTCAAGGTTGTGTGTTATTTAAAGGGATCCTAGCCCACTAGGAAATTGGATTTCCCGAGTACTCGACAGAGGGTTAGAGACTTGTAGAAAATAGTGGGAGGCTAGTATTGAATTTGCAATTTCATTCAGATATTTAGCTTTACGCGCTTAAAAATTTATTTCGTCAATATTTTAACATTAGTTGGACTAATAAAATGTTATTTTCTTGTAACAGTTTGACTGTACCCATATATCGTTAACTAGATAGTTGGACTATCGTAGTTAAGATGGCAAACAAAGGAAATGTCCGAGACATAATCATTGGTGATAATGTATTTAAGGGCACGAACTTTGCTGACTGGGAAATGAACCTGAGGATAGTCCTTGGGGCAGAGAGGCTGTGTTGTACACCATACAGAGACCTCTCGGGCCGAGGCCCACTGAGCCACTTGAGCTGGAGTTATGGAGAACTCAGTGAGCCACAAAATTTATTGCGATGATTGTGATACAACTCAGTCGATCATGCTTGCTTCCATGACTCAACACTTTCGTCGCCAGAATAGGGACTTGGATCCTTATAATATGATGGCTAGACTAAAGGATCTTCACCGCACTAATAAGCGGATGGAGAGGTATGAGTTGGTGAAGAAACTCTTTCGCTCTCCCGTATGACTGATGGCGCTTCAGTTGAGGCCCACGGGACTCAAATGATAGCTGACATTGATGAGCTGGCCAAGATGGGAATAGTCTTGGAGGCTGAGCTGACTGTAGACATGCTTTTACAGTCACTTCCCGATACTTGGAAGCAGATTATCATCAACTACAAGTTGATGGATACGGACGATACTCTTGGAGAGCTATTGTCCATTCTTAAGGAGTCAGAGAGAGAGCTTCTTAAAGGCAACAAGCGCGAGGCGCACTTTGCATCGACCTCTCAGACGTCAAGGGCTGGGCCCAAGATGCCGATGGCTTCTGGGAAGCCGAGGAACAAGTCACAAGACATATGCCTTAACTGTGGCAAAAGAGGTCACTGGAAGCATGACTGCCGCATGAACAAGGCGATCAGAAGGGAGATCAAGGCGGGCAAGGCACCGACCTCTGGTATGTTTGTTATTGAAATAAACATGGCTACTTCTAGTTTTAAAAATTGGATTTTTGATTCTGGTTGTGGTTCTCATATATGTACTGATGTGCAGGATCTGCAGAACAGCAGGACTCTGGCTTCAGGGGAGATTGATCTACGAGTTGGAAACGGAACTCCTGTTGCTGTTTGGGCCGTGGGCACTTTTGTATTAGAACTGCCCTCGGGGCATGTACTTAAACTAAATGACTGTTATTATGTACCTAGTTTGACTAGGAATATTATATCTGTATCTTTGTTAACCCGAAATGGGTACACTTTTGTATTTAGAAACACTGGGTGTTATTTATATAAAAATGATGCAGAAATATGCACTGCAGTTGCAAATAATGGTCTTATATTTTGAATATAAATGAATATCCTACATATAAATTAACAAACAAAAGGCTTAAAAAGAGTGATCCAAATGATGAAACTTATATGTGGCATTGTCGTCTGGGACACATTAACAAGACTCGCATATCCACACTTTCGAAGAGTGGGTACTTGGACGGATTTGATCCAAATTCATATGACGTCTGCGAATCTTGCTTATTAGGCAAAATGCCTAAATCACCTTTTAGCGGTAAAGGTGAACGTGCCACTGAACTGTTAGCCCTCGTTCATATTGACGTTTGTGGGCCCATGTCTAGCCAGGCTAGAGGTGGATATCGATACTTCGTAACCTTTACCGATGATGCATCACGTTACGGTTATGTGTATCTAATGACGCACAAGTCGGAAACTTTTGAGAAATTCAAAGAGTTTCGACACGAAGTTGAAAAAACAAACAGGCAAGAGTATTAAGACATTACGGTCGGACCGTGGTGGCGAATACTTAAGTAATGAGTTTCAAGATTACCTGAAAGAATATGGTATTCTTTCACTGTGGACTCCTCCTGGAACACCACAATTAAATGGTGTGTCCGAACGGAGAAACCGTACCTTGTTGGACATGGTAAGGTCGATGATGAGTCGCACTGAGCTGCCAATTTCCTTCTGGGATATGCATTAAACAGTGCAGTTCTTATTTTGAATAAGGTTCCGTCAAAGTCTGTTGAACAGACCCATATGAGATATGGACAGGTAAGAAACCGGGTTTCTCATTCCTGAAGATTTGGGGTTGCTGGGCATACGTTAAACGTTTGGAAGGTACCAAACTTGAACCCAAATCAGATAAATGCCTATTCGTTGGATATCCTAGGGAAACCAAAGGATATTACTTCTATCACCCACAAGAGAACAAGTATTTGTTGCTCTACATGCGGTTTTCCTTGAGAAGGAATTCCTAAATGCAGTGTTTAGTGGGAAGAAAGTAGAACTCGATGAAAGTCATAGTGATACTGTTCTTGGCAATGAATTATCAATGGAACATGAACAGTCCATCTGGGATGAGACTGAACCACAATCTTCAAATACACAAGGACCGCGTAGGTCGGAGAGAATCAGGGTAATACCTGAGAGGTATGGATTCCTGATCTCACCTCATGTAGATATTAATCTTATTGAGGATAATGAACCGGCTACGTATGAGGAAGCGATACAAGGTATCGAATCCGCTTTATGGCAAGAAGCCATGAAGGCCGAAATGGATTCCATGTATACCAACCAAGTTTGGACACTGGTTGATGCACCAGAAGGCGTAAAGCCTATTGGATGCAAATGGGTCTTCAAGAAGAAGACGACATGGATGGCACGTACAAACGTACAAAGCTAGGCTTGTAGCGAAGGGATATCGTCAACGACTTGGAGTTGATTATGACGAAACCTTCTCACCCGTTGCCATGATTAAATCCATTGGGATAATGCTTGCAATAGCTGCATATTACGATTATGAAATATGTCAGATGGACGTTAAAAAACCGCTTTCCTTACGAAACCTTTCGGAGGATGTTTATATGCAACAGCCTGACGGTTTTATCGCACCTAGACTTGTAAACAAGGTTTGTAAGTTAAATCGGTCCATTTATGGACTGAAGCAAGCATCGTGGTCGTGGAACCAGCGTTTTGATGAGATCATAAAAGAATATGATTTCATTCAAAACGAAGATGATCCTTGTGTATTAAGAAGGTTAGTGGGAGTGCACTGACTTTTATTGTCCTTTATGTCGACGATGTATTGCTTATCGGCAATGACATTCCCATGTTAATGTTAGACATTATGTCCCATAGCGTCACTGTTGTAAATGATATTGTATTATTGTACAAAATTAACTATGTGATAATGAAATTGCCTTTTGCCGTTTTGTAATATTATTTACTTTGATATATAAATGGCGAAAGTCCATATGATTAATACCGGATTGAGATGATATGAGACAGTATCAATCCATAAAGGTTTAATCATTAAATATCCCTAGTCGGAGTATTATCGAGATCGGACATCGATAATGCGGAATAGACTAGTAT
>SKCR01013926.1:0-11029 GCA_019454045.1 Zanthoxylum bungeanum
GTCTTGCATGGAGTTTGAGTGTTTGACACTCTAAGCCATTGCATGGTTTATGTCATAGATTTATTATTAATTTAATAAATTTATAACATAAATATAAATTGATTTGGTTTGGTAAAACAAAATCAATTAAGACTTTACACAAAATCTCTCTTCTCTCTCAAATTGCCGTGAACTCCATTGACAAGGGCAAGGAAGATTTGATCTTCTATTTCTCCATTTTTGCTAGCACAGCAAGGCAAAAGGGATCAAAAGAGGTGATAGGAAACCATCAAAGAGCTTGGAATACAAAAGCTTGGAGCTTCAAGTCTCTCTTTCCTCTTGGCCGAATCTTCCACAACTTGGAGCTTCTACCATTTGATCATCTTCTTCATCACAAGATATTGTAAGTATGATTCCGCCCTATCATGTTCATATATACATTCTTTATAGTATTTCACATGCTTAATCTTTGTTTGGGACATATTATAGAAACCAACATAGTTTTAAGAGAGAGAACGATTAATTTAGAATTAATCGACAAAATTATTATATTCGTATATAATCGAAATTCGATTTCGACGCGAATTAAATTAGATTTTAATTCGGGCAAACGAGTTAGTTTAGAATTAATTCGTTGCGACGTAAATAATAATTTCGCTAGGCGCAATTATTTATTAAATTCGATTGAATTAACGTCGCGACGTAAGTTCGGTATTTCGGAAATATCGAACCCGAACGCGTGAGTGGACGTCGGCCCACTTTCATTGGGAAACGTGTGGGGCCCACATGACACATGTCATTACATTGCATGGTGATAGTGTACAAAACACTCTATGGCATTGCATGGTAATAGGACAAAACACTCTATGACATTGCATGGTGATAGTGTACAATACACTCATAGTTTGCATGGAGTTTGAGTGTTTGACACTCTAAGCCATTACATGGTTTGTGTCATAGATTTTATTAATTTAATAAAATTATGCATAATATAAATGATTTTGGTTTAAAACAAAATCAATTACACAAAACTCTTTCTCCCTCAAATTTCTCACAATTGCGTGAATCACCATGACAAGGGCAAGGAAGATTTGATCTTCTATTCTCTATTTTGCTAGCACAAGAAGGGATCAAAGGAGGTGATAGGGAAACCATCAAAGAGCTGGAATACAAAAGCTTGGAGCTTCAAGTCTTCTTCCTCCTCTTGGCCGAATCTTCCAACACTTGGAGCTTCCACCATTTGATCATCTTCTTCATCACATAGCTTTGTAAGTATGATTCCGCCATGCTTCAAGTCTTATATATATTCATTTATAGTATTTTATATGCTTAATTTTGTTTGGACCTATTATAGAAACCAACAGGCCCACGTGCACTCACGCGTTCGGGTTCGATATTTCCGAAATACCGAACTTACGTCGCGACGTTAATTAAATCGAATTTAAATAATAATTGCGCCTAGCGAAATTATTATTTACGTCGCTAACGAATTAATTCTAAATTAACTCGTTTGCCCGAATTAAAATCTAATTTTAATTTCACGTCGAAATCGAATTTCGATTATTATATCGAATATAATAATTTTAAGATTAATTCCAAATTAATCGTTCTCTCTCTCTATTTAGGTACTTTATCCAAGATAAAGTTCTCCGTAATTAATCCAAGATTAATCGAGTTTGAATCATACGTCATTGGTGAATCTTCGGGAAGCGACCCAAGAGATCTCCGGATATGTTGGCAGTAAATACGGTCGTCGGATAATCTGAACACGTACGTACCTCGTACTACGTTTTTACTGATTCACAAGACAAGGTTGGCTTCTAGCAAAGCGCCATGCCTACCCAATTCTCCAGAAATATTCTTATAGGAATATAAGATCTATATCAATCGTAGTATACCGTAGTATTGCGTATATCGAACCAGTATCAGACGATCACATGTTAGGCCTGGGGCTGGAAATGTGTCTGCCCCGTACGAAACATATATCGGACATCAAGGAACTAGTCTCTTTAAATCGGACAATCCTGACATGGTCATATTGTCCCGACGGTTGCAACCTTTTATAGAGTACTAGTTCTGTGTCCTGCGTGATCATCACCTCCATATGTCTGAAGTGATACTTCCATCTCGACATCACATCCAGTACACTACGATTCTCGATAAACCCAGAAGAGGTGTACACAGAACCGGTTAAGGTCCCCAACCACCAAAACCAAAGTTTACCGATTGTCGCAAGTACTAGCGATGTAAGTCTCAGGTTAAGACCATATACACCTACCCTGATGCGGCCTCACATAGACACGCAGACATACTACCAATGGGATTCCGCGGGGTCTATCCAGAGCGAAGCTGTTTTCCGTACCATCGGTAAAACACAACCTCCTATCGCACTTGCATAAGTATCCAATACTTAAATATATGAGAACTATGTCGTTGTGCCCTCACAACGTGCACAAGTGCAATACTAGTCTATTCCGCATTATCGATGTCCAATCTCGATAATACTTCGACTAGGGATATTTAATGATTAAACCTTTATGGATTGATACTGTCTCATATCATCTCAATCCGGTATTAATCATATGGACTTTCGCCATTTATATATCAAAGTAAATAATATTACAAAACGGCAAAAGGCAATTTCATTATCACATAGTTAATTTTGTACAATAATACAATATCATTTACAAACAGTGACGCTATGGGACATAATGTCTAACAATCTCCCACTTGGCCTATAGCCAGTCACTCAAGCATCTAATACCCGAACTATGTATGTGTCGTTCAAAAACTTGCTGAAGAACAGCCTTCGTCAGCGGATCTGCAATGTTGTCATCTGATGTGACCTTCTCGACCTTTACATCGCCACGATGTATAATCTCCCGAATCAGATGGTAACGTCGAAGAACATGCTTGGACCGTTGATGAGACCTTGGTTCCTTAGCCTGTGCTATAGCCTCGTTATTGTCACAATACAATGGAACGGGCTCAGCTGCTAACGGAACTACTCCTAATCCGATTAGGAACTTTCAGATCCAAACTGCCTCCTTTGCTGATTCAGATGCAGCGATGTACTCCGCTTCTGTTGTTGAATCGGCAACAGTATCTTGCTTGGAAGATTTCCAGCTCACTGCTCCGTTATTCAAACAAAAAATGTACCCGGATTGCGACTTGTAGTCATCCTTGTCGGTTTGGAAACTTGCATCGGCATACCCAGATACCGCAAGTTCTCCACCTCCATAAATTAAGAAAGCATCCTTAGTTCGTTTAAGATACTTAAGGATATTCTTAACTGCTATCCAGTGACCTTCACCTGGATCGGCCTGATAGCGACTGCACATGCTCAAAGCATATGAGACATCAGGTCGTGTACATATCATGGCATACATGATCGATCCGACTGCCAAGGCGAACGGTATCCGACTCATGTTGTCTCTCTCTTCCTGAGTCTTAGGACACATGTCCTTAGACAGAGAGGTATCACGTACCATTGGAACCAATCCCCTCTTGGATTGTTCCATGTTGAATCGCTTCAACACTTTATCAATGTATGTACTCTGAGAGAGTCCAAGCAGCTTCTAGATCTATCCCGGTAGATCTTTATTCCAAGAATAAAGGCTGCTTCTCCCAGATCTTTCATGGAGAATTTTAATGAAAGCCAAGCTTTCACCGACGTTAACATGGGAATGTCATTGCCTATAAGCAATACGTCGTCGACATAAAGGACAATAAAAGTAAGTGCTCTCCCACTAACCTTCTTATATACACAAGGGTCATCTGCGTTTTGCACGAAATCATATTCTTTTATGATCTCATCAAAACGCTGATTCCATGACCGTGATGCTTGCTTCAATCCATAAATGGATCGATTTAACTTACAAACCTTGTTTGCAAGTCTAGGTACGATAACACCGTCAGGCTGTTGCATATAAACATCCTCCAAAAGGTTTCCGTTAAGGAAAGCGGTTTTAACGTCCATCTGCCATATCTCGTAATCGAAATATGTAGCTATTGCAAGCATTATCCGAATGGATTTAATCATGGCAACGGGTGAGAAGGTTTCGTCATAATCAATACCATATTGTTGACGATACCCCTTCCTACAAGCCTAGCTTTGTACGTTTGTACGTTGCCATCCATGTCGGTCTTCTTCTTAAGATCCATCTGCATCCAATAGGCTTTACGCCTTCTGGTGCATCAACCAGTGTCCAAACTTGGTTGGAGTACATGGAATCCATCTCGGACTTCATGGCTTCTTGCCATAAAGCGGAATCGATATTTTGTATCGCTTCCTCATACGTAGCCGGCTCATTATCCTCAATAAGATTAATATCTACATGAGGTGAGATCAGGAACCCATACCTCTCAGGTACTGTTCTGACTCTCTCCGACCTACGCGGTCCTTGTGTATGTGAAGTTTGTGGTACAGACTCATCCCGGACGGTCTGTTCTTGTTCCATCGTTGATTCATTGCCAGGAATAGTATCACTACGATCTTCATCGAGTTCTACTTTCCTCCCACTTACCACTGCATTTATAAAATCCTTCTCAAGGAAAAATGCTTGTAGAGCAACAAATACTTTGTTCTCTTGTGGGTGATAGAAGTAATATCCTTTGGTTTCCCTAGGATATCCTACGAAAAGGTATTTATCAGATTTGGGTTCAAGTTTGGTACCTTCCAAACGTTTAACATATGCCCAGCATCCCCAAATCTTCAGGAAAGAGAAACCTGGTTTCCTTCCTGTCCATATCTCATATGGAGTCTGTTCAACAGACTTCGACGGTACCTTATTCAAAATAAGTATATCACTGTTTAATGCGTATCCCCAGAAGGATATTGGTAGCTCAGTGCGACTCATCATTGACCTTACCATGTCCAACAAGGTGCGGTTTCTCCGTTCGGACACACCGTTTAATTGCGGTGTTCCAGGAGGAGTCCACTGTGAAAGAATACCATATTCTTTCAAGTAATCTTGAAACTCATAACTTAAGTATTCGCCACCACGGTCTGACCGTAATGTCTTAATACTCTTCCCTGTTTGTTTCTCCATTTCGTGTCGAAACTCTTTGAATTTCTCAAAAGTTTCCGACTTGTGTCTCATAAGATACACATAACCGTAACGAGATGCATCATCTGTGAAGGTTACGAAGTAGTGAAATCCACCTCTAGCCTGGCTAGACATGGGCCCGCATACGTCAGTATGAACGAGAGCCAACAGTTCTGTGGCACGTTCACCTTTACCGCTAAAAGGTGATTTAGGCATTTTGCCTAAAAGACAAGATTCGCAGACGTCATATGAATTGGGATCAAATTCGTCCAAGTAACCCATCTTCGAAAGTGTGGATATGCGAGTCTTGTTGATGTGTCCTAGACGAAATGCCACATATAAGCTTCATCTTTTAGATTACCTCATTTTGAGCCTTTTGTTTGTCATTTTAGGAGATTCATTTATATTCAAAATATAAAGACCGTTATTTGCAACAGCTGTGCAAATTTCTGCATCATTTTTTATATAAATAACACCCAGTGTTTCTAAATACAAAAGTGTAACCCTGCTGGGTTAACAAGGATACATATATAATATTCCTAGTTAAACTAGGTACAAAATAACAGTTCAAAGTTTAAGTACATGCCCTGAGGGCAGTTCTAAAACAAAAGTCCCTACGGCCAAAACAGCAACTGGTGTTCCGTTTCCGACCCGTAGATCCATCTCCCCGAAGCCAGCACCCTGCTATCCTACAGATCCTGCACATCAGTACAAATATGAGCACCACAACCAGAATCAAAAATCCAATTTTTAAAACTAGAAGTTTTCATATTATCTCAATAACAAACATACCAGAGGCGATAGCCTTGCCAGCCTTGATATCCTCCCTCTGCCCTTTGCCCATTCGGCAGTCACGTTTCCAGTGACCCCTCTTGCCGCAGTTGAGGCAGATGTCGCAAGATTTGTCCTTTGGCTTCCTAGAAGCCACTGTCAACTTGCCCTTGCCCTTGTTCTTGAACTTCTTCTTCCTCGCACCTCCAATTGCCTTGGGCCCAGCCCTTGGCGCATGAGAGGTCGATGCATAATGCACCTCGCGCTTGCTCCCCTTTAGGAGTTCCTTTTCGGACTCCTTCAGCACGGACAACAACTCTCCAAGAGTGTCGTCAGTGTCCATCAACTTATAGTTGATGATGATTTGTTTCCAAGTATCGGGTGGCGATTGTAATAGCATATCAATCGTCAACTCTACCTCCAAGACAATGCCCATCTTGGCTAACTCATCTATGTTAGCGATCATTTGAGTCCCGTGGCCTCAACTGATGCGCCGTCTGTCATCCGGGAGCGGAAGAGTTTCCTTACTAGCTGACCGGCGTAAACACACACGTATAACGCAAGCGCACGTATCGTTCAAGTAGTATAAAAAAAATCGATCCCACGAGGACTTATTTCCTACTGTTGTTATTAATTGTTGAATCTATTTAATTACAAATATCTAATTAAATGGATAGAGAGAGATTGTTTGTTTGTTTGGTTGAGTGTGGCTTTGCAAAATAAATAAATAAAAAGATAAAAGAAAATACTAAGGAAAATAACAAAAGACACAAAAATTCTAGGATTGTGATTTATTCCAATATCATTATAAAGATGAAGTGATTATTTTATAGTTAGAAATACAATGATTTATTAACCTGGAACAAACGAAATTATGCGAAAGCATCTGTCGATGGTCAGACACAAATACCCAATATAACCCAATTGAACAATATTCCTATGTCAACCACATTATCTGGATTCATTAAGATTAAGTTCCAATTTATGGCTACCCTCGCCCGACAGGTATATTCCTATCATGTAAGGAATCTATTAAAGGGTTATCTATCCTCAAGGAAGATCGTTGGCTATTGAGTCTAAGGTTTTAAACTTAAAATCTCTATGTCTAGTTCATTTTAAGTTTACCTAATCAATTTTATTAGTGATCGGTTAATAAAAGCATTAAGATTAAGACTCAATAAATAAATCATATTTACCTAAACCCAACTATAATCTAACCCTTATAACCGGTGGATATTGAAATTCATCACAACCTTAGAAAAACTAACACATAATTATAACTAGTAAAAACATAAAATTAAAAGACGTAAAATAAAAATGCTAAAAAGTAAATTACAATAAAATAAAATGCTAAGGTAAAAGGATTACTTTTACTACTACTAATTTAGATATCTCCCATAAAATAATATATAAACTTGTGATATTATTTAACCAACCGACCAATTGGCGGTATCCTGATTAAGTCCAATTAAGTCCAACCAGCCATATAGGCGGTAATATTTGTCCATAATCCAGCCATAAAGGCGGTACCAAAATAAATTTATCAACCGACCAATCTGGCGGTATCCTTGATTAATCAGGTTTAAACCAACAGAAAATAAATATACCAACCGACCAATATAGCGGTATTCCTTTATTAATCAGTATTTTAAAGTGTAATATATTATTTTTAAGGGAGATTAATCTAAATAGTAACAGTAAAAGAATTACCTTTCACCCTAGCTGGGAAATTACTTTCTCATGAATAGTAAAAACTGTAAAAAGTAAAAAGTAAAAATTAAATTACTATTATTACAAATGGTAATAAAAATAAATTACAAATAAATTAAAAAAAACTAAAATAAAAGTAAAAATTCTAGAGAGAGAAACTCTCTCTAGAGAGAGAAATCAAGAGAGAGAGAGGTGTGAGGTATATAAAATCTGAAAATTCGCCATCTATTTATAGCAAAAGTTTTCACTGTTTGGTCACTGTTCGCGCGTCGCGACGCCAAGCCCTCAGCGTCGCGACGCTGGATTTTTCACTATTTGGTTGACGTGGCACGATGAGAAGGCGACACGTGGCATGGCGGCTGACTGTTGAAGCGACACGTGTCAAGGCGGCTAAGACTCAATTATTGTGATGACGTCACTGATGACGTCATGCTGATGTGGCGATGACGTGGCGCTGATGTGGCGATGACGTGGCGCTGGCGTGTGGTGGCATGTGTTGCAATTGTCGGCACAATAGGATTGCGACACGTGGCGACACGTGTTACGTGGTGATTGGCTGATGCTGAGGTGTCAAGTTGACTTGGTTGACCTTGTGACGTGGCTGATGACGTGGCGTGACACATGGCGAGTTGACTCGTTGACCGCTGACATGGCTGATGACAAGGCGACACGTGCCAAGTCAAAGTGTCGGCAGCATATGATGTTGACACGTGGCACGGCGCACGTTAGCAGATTCGTTGTGATGGTGACACGTGGCACGGCGCATTTTAGTAAATTCAAACTTCTCAAATCCTGATTAGTTGACCAGGCGCACGTTAGCAGATTCGGCTCACGCTGGGCGTCGCGACGCGGAAGGTCTGGGCGGCGCGACGCTGGAAATTACCAAAATGCCCTTTTTTTCGCCAATTTTTTACTGTTTTGCTCCAAATACCTCCAGAATGTCCTGAAACTTTATTTATCTACAAAATAACACAAAACACATCAAAACATTCACAAAACTCAAGAAACTGTACAAAATATTAGATTAAATGAGTGGAAAATAGTGATATAATACCACTCATCACACCCCCAAACCTAACATTTTGCTAGTCCTCGAGCAAAATACAAAATAAAATAACTGAATAAAATTTAACTAAGCCATTTTCGTAGGGATCACGGTTGCATTTAGCATATGCAACAAGCCTTAAAACCCTAGGTGTCCCTAGTGGACGAGTTGTAGTCTCGTGAGGGGTTACAGCAATGATACCCACAAACATTTTACAAAAGTAAAAAGGTATTAAAACTAATGCACACAAAAGCAAAAAGACAAGCGAAAAGAGAATAAGTTAGTAACTAATCAGGTGAAACTTCTACTACAAGTTACTAGTTGTTTTGTTTCTTTCTAAATTACCGAATAAGTAAATTCTCCCTTTATTTTTATCTTTCTTCATTACACAGTCAACATAATATTAAACAACTCATTTTTGCCCACAACAGTCATAAGTGCAGTTGATAAGAGAGTAATATTTTTGTCCTAAAGTTCTCTATCAGATTTCACACCTTTTTGTAGTAATGGAATAATTTTCTGATTTTTCTGATTTTTTCTTTGCTTTCTGAATTTTGACTTTTTATTTATATACAATACCTTCCGTCTATGTAGCGAGCTTTGGGTTGGTGACTCCCAAACCAGTTGGCTTTAGGGCACCAGGTGTTAAGACACCCCTACGAACTTAATTACTCAGACTTCAGATATGAATATATTTTTGCAGTATCTTCGATCCATGTAACGAGCTTTGGGCCAATGACTCCCAAACCAGTTGGTTTTAGGGCACTGGGTGTTAAAACACCCTTACAGACTTAATAACCCGGATCTTAGATACTTTATTTTTTTTACATCAGAAATTTTTTTTTTTTATTTTATTATTTTTTTTTTTATATTCCATTACTATTTATAGATGCTTCCTCCAATTAAACTAGAGCACGAAATATTACAAACTTTTAATTACAGCTCATGTCCGTATGTTTCCATGTAAGTTCATAATACCTGTCAAATGAGCATATGAAGATTCATTTTAGTCAGTATTATGGAGAATTCACAAATAAATAATTCAAAAGGAAATAAACAAAAATTAACTTATTTCGAAATAAATGGTTTGAAATACGTCTCAAGAGTGGAAATTCCTTACTCGGCTATTTCTTACCAATTCACCTTTTTAGTCAAATAAAAACACAAAAAGCAAAATATTTTTGTAATTTTTGAAAATTTTTCAATTTTTTTGTATTTTTCGAAAAATTTTGGACTAAAAATAAAAAAACAATACAAACAGTACTATTAACTATACCTCACCCCCACCTAAATGAGACATTGTCCCCCCAATGTCTTAAACAGTAGAAGAAGAGTTTAGAAAATAATACCTGGTTAGTTGAATTTCTACAGGAAAATTACAGGTTAAGATCCAGATTAATTCGACGTCTCTTACCACGATCGTCCTCGGACCATTTTATCTGGAAAGGAGAGGGTCAACTTGTGGTTCATAAGCTACGAGTTGGTCAATTAGATCCGAGCAGTTCTGGGGCAGTGAAGAGGAGTTCTTTCATAGGTTCGACACGAACCCATTTCTCTCCGAGCATCATCAAGAAACACACAAAGAAAATAATAAAACCCATCAATGTTGTACAGCCCAATTGGTTTCTGGTGTATGTTTAGGTTCGCCCAAGATAGTACAATAAAAATTTCCTCCAATGTGCCCAAGCCACCTGGCAAAGCAATAAAAGCATCAGAACGGTTAATCATTTCTACCAGTCGTTCAGACATACCTGGCACGATCAGTTCCTCTCCGTTTGATGATCCAATAAGGTTAGCCTCTGCCAAGGGTTTTGGTATGATTCCCAAAACGTTACTGCCTCCTTCCTGTACGGCCTTTGATACAATCCCCATTAGTCCGAGATTACCTCCTCCATATATTAAGTGTATATTCCTTGCGGCTAAGACTCGACCCAATTCCTGTGCTGCTTCTATGTATTGTGGTTTAGTACCAATTGTACTACCGCAAAACACACAGATATTTTCAACTCGTCTTCTTGAAGTGGCTTCCATTTTTTTTTTTTATGTAATTCTTTTTCAACTATGGATGCTTTCAAAAGTGCAATGACGGGCTGAATTTATAGTACCTGAAAAAGGGTGAGTAATAATAGCACTAATATCTTCCAAAGGACGATTGTTAGCTAAACAACAAAAGAAATCGTGAAAGGTCAAAAAGTCTGGATCCTGTCTACGAAAATAAAGATAATTACAACAGAAAAGCAAATCAAAGCAATAATTAAGGCAACGGAATTGTGTATGCAATACGCCACTCGCGTAGTATAAATTCATAGGATTTGTCTCAAGATTTATTCTTATTCAGCCATCGCTAATGAATTGTTTATCATCTTTGATTGCCAAACATAATTCTTTCTGTCTTAAAATGCTTTGCTTGTGCTTTTCCCTACAAAAATAACATACAAAATTAAAAAGTTCACAGTATGTAACCAAAAGAGATTAG
>SKCR01013927.1:0-11082 GCA_019454045.1 Zanthoxylum bungeanum
ATTTTGGGGATTTTTAGTTCCATTCAAAATCCAATCCAATTAGTTTCAAATTAACATTATCCTTAATGATTCCAACTCATCCAATGAATCAAAATCAAAAAATTCCAAGAACCCATAATTCAATACACATTCGGCCAAGAAAACATTTTTGGGGAAAATAATTCCAAATCATTTTTCACAAATTGGTCCAACCAAAATGCAATTAGACATGTTATAAGCATACTCAAACAATCAATTTATTCAAATCATGCTCAACACAAATTTACCCAAATTTTTAAGCCCTAAAAATTTCATGCTTGAACCTATAGCTCTTGATGCCATTGTTAGGTTTTATCTAGGTCCCAAGATCAAACAAGACATGAATCATGTGTGAATACATCAACGGAGGTAGCGGAATACTCACATCGATCGGTGAGAGACGCGGCAAGCAACAAAACTTGAAAAACCCCACTTTTTTGGGCGTGAACTGCAGTGAAGAGTTCACTGTGTTTGGCTTCAAATTGGTCCTTCGTCAAGCTCCAAGCTTCGTTGAACGGATCCAGCATCATGGGTGAACCTCCTAACACCTTCGCAAGTCTCGTAAGTGTGCTAGCACTTGTGTTTTGCAACAAACCACACTCTTGCTCCCCTTAAAGCTCACGGCAGTGAGCTGTGAAGAAGAAGAAAATGAAGCCCTTTTGGGCGTGAGAAAGAGATAATGAGAGAGGGAGAGAAAATTTGTAATTGGTTTACAAATGATTTTCCAAAAACCTTTATATATTTCCAAGAATACATTAAACAATTACCCAAATAATTCAATAAATAATTAAATTGGTAAAAGTCTCTACCACCCAATTCCACATTTCATCTACTTCATCAACACTATTCAATGTCAATTTATAAAGTGACTTGATGTTGTGTCAATCACTCAATCAAACTCAATCACATCAATCAATCAATCACATCACTCAGTGACATTGATTTGACGCTTGATGTGACGAATGATTTGTAGCTTGATGTGACTTGCGTTGCCGCACTCAAATTCGAAATACGAATACGCTCGCATCACACTCGGGCTCGGGTTCGCTAATTCCTATTAGCGAATTTTCCGTTGCGTCGTAATTAAATGATTACGCCTAGCGAATTCACTATTCACGTCGCTAACGAATTAATTCTAAATTATTCGTTTGCCCGAATTAAAATCTAATTTTA
Organism: Zanthoxylum bungeanum; assembly: GCA_019454045.1. NCBI lineage: Eukaryota > Viridiplantae > Streptophyta > Magnoliopsida > Sapindales > Rutaceae > Zanthoxylum > Zanthoxylum bungeanum. The sequence goes on from SKCR01013927.1 coordinate 1,192, forward strand.
ATTCCGCGTCGAAATCTAATTCGTTTAATATATCGAATATATTAATTTACCGATTAATTCCAAATTAATCATTCTCTCTCTTTAGACGATATTTTATCCCAGATAAAATATCTTCGTAATTAATCCTAGATTAATTTTCTCTCTCTTCTATATAATCCCAGATTATTAATGAGTGCGAGTTATGCGTCATCGGTGTCATTATCGAAGCGACCATGAGATCCCCGGATAATTCGGCAGTAAATACGGTCGTCGGAGTATCCGAATCACGTACGTACCAAGTACTACGTTTTCTACCGATTTACGAGACAAGATCGGCTTCTAGCAAAGCACGAAGTCTACCCAATTCTCCGGTTATTTCATCTAAGAATATTTAAGATCTATATCAAGCGTAGTATACCAAGTATTGTGTATATCGGCCCAGTATCGGATAGTCACGTGCTAGGGCTGGGGCTGGATAAGTGTCTGCCCCGTCCGAAGCACATGTCGGATGTCTGGTAACTAGTCTCTATAATCGGATATACATGACCTTGTCATAATATCCCGATGGTCGGCCAGCACTTAAGAGCACTAATACCGTATCCTGCGTGACATCATCTCCACTATGACTGGAGTGATACTTCCGTCTTGACATCACACCCAATACTCTACGATTCTCAATATGCCCTGCATTGGCGTACACAGAACCGGTTAGAGTCCTGGACGACCTCAACTAAAGCATATTGATTGTCGTAAGCATTAGCGGTGCAAGTCTCAGGTTAAGACCATACACACCTACCCTGATGTCGGACTCCAATAGACACATAGTCATAATTCCAATGGGATTCTGAGGGGTCTATCCAGAGCGAAGCTGTTTCCCGTACCATCGGTGAAACACAACCTCCTATCGCACTTGCATGAGTATCCAATAACCCATATATATGAGAACTATGCTGTTGTGCCCTCACAACGCGCACAGTGCAATACTAGCCTATTCCGCATTATCGATGTCCAGTCTCGATAATACTACGACTAGGGATATTTATGATTAAACCTTCGTGGACTGATACTGTCTCATATCATTCTCAATCCAGGAACTAATCATATGGACCTCTCTTCATTATATATCTAAGGTGATCTAATCACAAATGACGAGAGTGCAATTTCCTTGTCACATAGTTAATTTGTACAACAACACTATGATCTGTACAAATAGTGACGCTATGGGTCATACTATCCAACACTAGATCCCGTTAAATAACACACAATCTTGACTTTGGCCAACAAATTGTATGATACTTAACTAGGTAGATCTCTAAGATCAATTGGATCTCATCCAATTCCTAGATCCAGTAGGTGGACATCCAAGTCCGAACATATATACAATATATATGCCAATATATCCAATATATTTTCCTAACCTTTTTCCTCTGAATCAACTAAGCATTGGCTTTGGCACAAAAGCTTAATGATTCCAGTTAAGCGGGACCCATTGACATGAAAGCTTCGTAATCAATGTCGATGGACAAGAAGTGATCTTGACTTTGGCCAACAAATCACGACTTAGAAAAGACATCGATATGGAACAAACTCTCATGATTCAAATGTTGGAGTTTCTATAGGTCTCAAGATCAAAACTCAAGCATGAATCATAAGTGAATACAACGACGGAAGTGGAATACTTACATCGAGCGGTTTGAGCGACGATTTGGGCAACAAAAATTCGAATTCTGCTCACTTTTTCAAGGCAGTGGGCTGCTGTGAATAGTGAATTTCGTCCCTTGTCTTCAAGATTTCAAGCTCCAAGCTTCATCATTTGAATCCCGGCTCATGGGTTCACTACCTATCACCTTGGCATGATCCCGGAGTGTGCTAGCACTCTCGTTTTTGCATCAAAAACGCACTTGCTTCCCCATATTTCTTTATGTCTCACGGCAGTTCACTGCCTTAAGAAATGGAAATGGCGTGTGATGGAGAGAAGAAGAAGAGGAGAGAGAGGAGGGAAAATGGAGTGATTAGTGTATCGGTTTTGGTGGAACTTTATGCATCAAATGCATTTGAATTTCATTTGAAATTCATTTCACACACATTTTGGGTTTAATTCCAACCACACACATCACTTTATCACATCAAGTCACATCAATCAGTTGTCAAGTCACATCACTCAAAGTGACAAGTGATTTGACGCTTGATGCGACTAATGATTTGACTGAGCCGCCTCGCATTCGAAATGCGAATGCGCTCGTAAATATTCTCGGGCTCGGATTCGCTAATTCTAAATTAACGAATTTTCCGTCTCGTCGTAATTAAATGATTACGCCTAGCTAAATCACTATTCACGTCGCTAACGAATTAATTCTAAATTAATTCGCTCGCCCGAATTAAAATCTAATTTTAATTCCACGTCGAAATCCAATTTCGTTTAATATATCAAATATATTAATTAATCGATTAATTCCAAATTAATCATTCTCTCTCTCTTTAAATTGATATTTTATCCCAGATAAAATATCTGTAATTAATCCCAGATTAATTTTCTCTCTCATCATATTAATCCCAGATTAATAAAAGTGCGAGTCATACGTCATCGGTGAATCTTTGGGAAGCGACCCATGAGATCCCCGGATATGTTGGCAGTCAAATCGGTCATCGGACTATCCGAACACGTGAGTACCAAGTACTACGTTTTACCGATTTACAAGACAAGGTTGGCTTCTAGCAAAGCACCAAGTCTACCCAATTCTCCGGACATATCCATCTAAGAATATTTAAGATCTGTATCAAGCGTAGTATACCAAGTATTGTGTATATCGGCCCAGTATCGGATAGTCACGTGCTAGGGCTGGGGCTGCATAAGTGTGCCCCGTCCGAAGCACATGTCGGATGTCTGGTAACTAGTCTCTATAATCGGATATGCATGACCTAGTCATAATATCTCGATGGTTGCGCAACACTTAAGAGCACTAATACCGTATCCTGCGTGACATCATCTCCACTATGACTGAAGTGATACTTCCGTCTTGACATCACACCCAATACTCTACGATTTCAATATACCCAGCAGTTGGCATACACAGAACCGGTTAGAGTCCTAGACGACCTCAACTAAAGTATATTGATTGTCGTAAGCATTAGCGGTGCAAGTCTCAGGTTAAGACCAAATACACCTACCCTGATGTCGGACTCCCATAGACACATAGTCATAATACCAATGGGATTCCGAGGGGTCTATCCAGAGCGAAGCTATTTCCCGTACCATCGGTGAAACACAACCTCCTATCCACTTGCATAAGTATCCAATACTTAAATATATGAGAACTATGCGTTGTGCCGTCACAACGCGCACAAGTACAATACTAGCCTATTCCGCATTATCGATGTCCTGTCTCGATAATACTCCGGCTAGGGATATTTAATGATTAATCCTTCGTGGACTGATACTGTCTCATATCATTCTCAATCCAGGAACTAATCATATGGACCTCTCTTCATTTATATATCTAGGTGATCTAATCACAAACGATGAGAGTGCAATTTCTTTGTCACATAGTTAATTTGTACAACAACACCGTGATCTGTACAAATAGTGACGCTATGGGTCATAACTGTCCAACAATCTCCCACTTGGCCTATAGCCAGTCACTCGAGTGTCTAACACCCGAACTATGTACTGTTCGCTCAAATTGCTGAGAAAAGATTTTCGTCAGCGGATTTGCATGATTATCGTCTGACGCGATTTACACGATCATCACATCGCCATGATGTATGATCCGAACGAATGAGATGAATATCGAAGTATATATATGGATCATCGATGAGACCATTAATTCTTTAGCCTGTGCTGACGCCTAGCTCAGCCGCTAACAGAACTATATCTAATCTAATTAGATTTATTATCGATCCAAATGGCTTCTATTGCTGCCTCAGCTGCAGCAATAATCCGCATTTGTTGTTTATTCGGCAATGCATCTTGCTTGGAAGATTTCCAGCTCACTGTACCGTTATACTATTGTATAGTACCTTTGTTACGACTTACAGTCGTTATCAAGGAAGCCCAGCTTTCACCGATTATTTTATGGGAATATCATTTCCAAGAAATGACATATTATCATTATCTTACAGGACATTCATGTCAGTGCACTCCCACTAACCCTTTTATATACACAAGAATAATTTCGTTTTGAATTAAATCATACTCATTTATGATTACATCAAAACGATAATTCCTAGAACCTATGCTTGCTTCAATCCAAACATGGATCGAATAACCTGCAAACCTTGTTTGCTTGTTATGGTACGAAAAAACCGACAGGATGTTATAAACATCCTCCGAAAGGTTTCCTTTTCAGGAAAGCGATTTTCGTTAAGCTGTCATATTTCATAAATGAAATACACAGCTTTAGCAAGCATTATCCAATGGATTTACAATGGCACAGGTAAAAGGTTTCGTCGGAATCAACACAATGTTGATAACTCTACATTTCTTTACAAGCCTAGCTTAGTACGTTGTATGTTGCCTTCCATGTATGTCTTCCTCGAAGACTTATACAGTACCAATAGGCACAATGCTTGTGGTACATCAACTAGTATCTAAACTTGTTGATATATATGGAATCCATTTTGAACGTCATGACACTTTGTCATGATAGGGAGTCGATACCTTGTATCACTTCCTCATACGTAGTCAGTTGGTATACCTTAAAAGATTAACATCTTTATGAGGTGAGATCAGAAACCCATACCCTAGGTTGTTTTCTGACTCTCTCCGATCTACGCGGTTCTTGTGTATTCGAAGATTAATGGTATAAATTCATCATTGATGAACTATATGTGTTCCATTAAGGATTTCGTGCCTCGAACAGTATTACTCCAATTTTCATCGAGTATCACCATCCTCCCACTGACCACTGCATATCGGTATTCCTCTCAGGAAAACTGCATGGTGAGCAACAATCTAATTGTTGTCTAGTGAGATGTTTAAATACAATACTTATGGTATCCCCAGGATAGCCTACAATTGACACTTATCCAATTTGGGTTCTAGTTTGGTATCATCCAAACATATGCCTAGCATTCCAAATGGTCAGGAATGAGAAACCCGGTTTCTTTCCCATTCATATCTAATATGTAATCTGTCAAACAGATTATTATGGAACCTTATTCTAAATAAGTTATTGCACTGTTAAAACTTATCCGTTGAAGGAAATGGTAGCTCAGAGCGACTCATGATTAACCTAATCATGTCCAACAAAATTCGGTTACTCTGTTAGGACACACCGTCACTTTGACGTGTTCCGGGAGGAGTCCTCATTTGAAAGAATACTATACTCTTTCAAGTATATAAGAAACTTATTGCTTAAGTATTTTCCATTACGGTCTTACCGTGACGGTATAATACTATAGTCGATCTATTTATCTATTTCGTGTCGAAACTCTAAAAGTTTACGATTTGTGTTCTTCAAAAGAAACACACAACCATTACGTGATGCCACATCTGTATAGGTCACGAAAATTCATATCCATATCTAGCCTAGCTAGACATGGGCCCACTTGCTTCATTATGAACTAGGGCTTATAGATCGGTGGCATTTACACTTTTACCAAGTAAATAGTGTTTTAGGCACATTGCCCAATAAACTAGATTCGTAGACTTATTTGATTGGAATCAAAACAGTCCGAGTACCCACTCCTCGAAAGTGTGGATATACGAGTCTTGTTCGATTGTGTCCCAGACAACAATGCCATAATTAGTTTCTTCTGATCAAATCATTTTGAGCTATTTGTTTGTCATTATATATATTTGAGATTTATTTATATTCAAAATATAAATTATGTTATTCACATCTAATGTGTTTATCTCAATATCATCCTTATATAATAAAACACTTTAGTGTTCTAAAATATAAAGGTTTACCCGCAGTGGGTTAAACACTGATAAAGAGATAATGTATCTAGTAAAACTAGTTACATTATAACAGTTCTCTAATCCTGCTCATAGCAGATTCTGAACATCAATATATATATTTATTATGTACCATATTAAGTATCTAAAAAATTCAATTTTAATACTAGTAATGAACATAATTTTGACAAACATATTTGAAGTCAGAGCCTTGCTCGTCTTCAATTCCTTCATGTCTGCTTTGTCCAAACGACAGTCACGCTTCGCGATTCCGTTTGCCACAATTGTGCAGACATTTTGGGATATGTCATTTATCTTCCAAGAAGACTATAATGATTTTGCCTTTGTCATTTTCAATATTCCAGTTGCCTTTGACCAAGCCTCGGGTTTCCAGAATATTGAAGTAAGGTGTGCCTTGCACTACTTGCCTAATTGCAAATTTTGACTTTATCTCCTTGAGAATAGTCTTTAATTCTCCAAGAATTATTTATTGCAATTTTTAAAAGTACTTCCAAGATCTAATCTTTGAATATCCTTCAATTTCAATATCATACTTTAAAAATCTAATCCTTAGTTCTGATAAAGAAATTAAGGAGTCTATATGACAAGTATTATGGATTAAGTACTAAAGTTATCATTACATGAATATTCCAAATATCATGTTCCACTTATTTTCTTAACTCCGATCTTAGGCTTATTTTATCAAATAAAATAACTTATTAGTTTCCAGGACCATCCTGAAAATTTATTCCCGATTTGAAAATTAAAGTCGTTTAAATACATTTTCACCCTGGATTATGTCTTAAACACTAATCTTTCATATCTATCTTGATTCTAATAGTCCAACTATTTAATCAACGATTTGTGGTACTATTTATTATAATGATTATAATAGTCCAACTATATAATCAAATATAATCTAAATTAATTAACCTCAATTACATTGATTACTATAATCCAATTATAAAATCAACTGTAAACTGAAATTATTAATTCAAATATATTGATTAATATAATCCAATTATATATAATCAACTATAATACAGTCCAACTGTTAAATAAAACAACAATTTAAATATTAGTCCAACTAACATTTAATCTAATGACGAAATAATTTAAATGAGCGCGTATGGCGAGTAATTGAACGAGTATTGCAAATTCAATTCTTGCCTCTCACTATTTTTCGGCGAGCCTCCAACCCTCTGTCGAGTACTCGGGAAACCGTGTTTCCTAGTGGGCTAGGGTCCCGTTAAATATCACACAATCTTGACTTTGGCCAACAAATTGTATGATAATTAACTAGATAGATCTCTAAGATCAATTGGATCCAATCCAATTCCTAGATACAGTAGGTGGACTTCCAAATCCTAAACATATATCTTATATATGCCAATACATCCAATGTATTACCTAACCTTTTCCTCTGAATCAACTGGGCCTTGGCTTTGGCACAACAAACCTAATGATCCCAGTCAAGCGCGACCCATTGACCATGGAAAGCTTCGTAATCAATGTCGATGGACAAGAAGTGGTCTTGACTTTCGCCAACAAACCACAACTGGACAAGACACTGACATGTAACAAAGCCTTCGTGATTCAAACACATCTTCGACAGACAAAGGGCTTGACTTTGGCCAAAACCCAATGCCGTCTCGGATCTTGAGTGAGAATCACTCAATGTAAGGAAAAACGCATGATATTTGATGAGGGTTTTTCGTGTGCAAATTGGCAACCAATTTATTATCTTTGTTAAGGTCTCATCATCATACACCCTTAAACATGCATTCTAAACACATAATAAAGCGCATATGATAAAATAATAATGATATGCGGATGGATATTTTACACATTGATCCTAGATCAAATCTCTCACTTTCTCTCTCCCGCTAGCACAAATATTTCTTCTACCCGTTACACTACACTTCTAAAGAAACCTCATTTACATTGAGGGGACTAGGTGAGAAGAGAATACAAAGAATAGGAGGTGATAAGGCTGGACACGCAGGTCCAATTAATAAATCATTTTATTACAACAATTTCTAAAATTGCCCCACCCATCTAATATCCATCCGATATACATTATTTGCATCACAACCATGTATTCACTCAAGCATGTTATCAATCAATCTAATCCAATTAATTAATCTGATAATTAGTGATCATCCAATGTTCAAACAACGATTTGATTTTGTTCGAATTCCCGAATTAAATTAAACTACACAATTAAATCCAATTCAATTTGTATTTAATTCTAATTCACTATTTAATTCCAAATTAAATAACACACTTTAATAATAAACCATTTTCGACTTAAATTCCAAATTTAATCGCTACGGGTCTCAAAGCCCGATTAATATCCAAATTAATTTAATTAAAGTCTAATGGGCTTTTAATTAATTTCTTAAGGCGTGGTCTTTTGGTCAACTCGGGTCAAACCCGCAACCAAGTCCAATCCGGGATTTACCCCATAAGCCTTTAAATTAATTTTGGCCCATTAGGCCCAATTAAATCATAAAGGTCCATTATGTTGCATTTGGGCTTTATGGATGCAGTTTTGGGCCCAATTGGATCCAACCAATTTTGCCTAAAACAAACTTTGTACAACAAAGCCCAATAAGCCAATAACAACAATTCAAGCTCAATTTCCAAAATTAGCCCAATTAATTAAATTACACAAATCCAATTTCGCAATTTAATTACCTAAAGTGTATATCATGATTAATCACCTAATTAACATTTCTAAAACACAAATTAGGCTAACTAATCATGCTCATCTTCATCATCACATGTCCAACACATTAAGATTAAAATCAAACCCATTACATGCTTTAATACTCTCGGTAATGTGGACTAATTTTATGTCAATTCCGAATTCAATCCAATTAAATCCAATTAACATTAAATCAACATCCTCAATCGTTTCAAGTCATCCAATGATCAACGAAACAAAATTACCAAGATTTAGGGCATTCTCCTATTCGGCCAACACATCAAAATTGGGGAAATTTGTTCCAAACAATATTTAATCAAATTGATCCAACCAATCATCAATTAAAATACATTCAAGCATACTTTATCATCCAATTTCATAATTGCATGCTCAAATCAATTTTACCCAATTTCAAGCTTTATGACATACTGGTTGGACAAAATGACCCATAGCGTCACTATTTGTACAGATCATGGTGTTGTTGTACAAATTAACTATGTGACAAAGGAGATTACACTCTTATCATTGTGATTAGATCACCTTAGATGTATAAATGATTAGAGGTCCCTATGATTTGTTCCTGGACGGAGAATGATATGAGACAGTATCAGTCCACGAAGGATTAATCATTAAATATCCCTAGCCGGAGTATTATCGAGACAGGACATCGATAATGCGGAATAGGCTAGTATTGCACTTGTGCGCGTTGTGACGGCACAACGGCATAGTTCTCATATATTTAAGTATTGGATACTTATGCAAGTGCGATAGGAGGTTGTGTTTCACCGATGGTACGGGAAACAGCTTCGCTCTGGATAGACCCCTCGGAATCCCATTGGTATTATGACTATGTGTCTATGGGAGTCCGACATCAGGGTAGGTGTATTTGGTCTTAACCTGAGACTTACCCGCTAATGCTTACGACAATCAATATACTTTAGTTGAGGTCGTCTAGGACTCTAACCGGTTCTGTGTACGCCAACTGCTGGGTATATTGAGAATCGTAGAGTATTGGGTGTGATGTCAAGACGGAAGTATCACTTCAGTCATAGTGGAGATGATGTCACGCAGGATACGGTATTAGTGCTCTTAAGTGTTGCGCTACCATCGGGATATTATGACTAGGTCATGCATATCCGATTATAGAGACTAGTTACCAGACATCCGACATGTGCTTCGGACGGGGCAGACACTTATCCAGCCCCAGCCCTAGCACGTGACTATCCGATACTGGGCCGAATACACAATACTTGGTATACTACGCTTGATACAGATCTTAAATATTCTTAGATGGATATGACCG
>SKCR01013928.1:0-11087 GCA_019454045.1 Zanthoxylum bungeanum
GATTTTGTGGCTTTTGGTGTTTTGATGTTTTGAACATGCTAAGTTCATCTTAGAATGATTTAGAATCATTCAAAATTGATTGGATCAATTTCGGACTAAAATGGACAAAATACCATATAAGGGTAATTTGGTAATTTCACTTGAATTTGATTCATTTGAAATTTTATTTCATTATTTGATTATTGGGTAATTAAATAAATGTGTTTATTTATTTAATCCAAGAAAAAGTTTTGAAATCTGAAAATCGGATTTTCACCGCTTCCGCTGCGTTACCGGATTAACCACTAAATAACCCCTTCACCCGCGGAATCCCATTGGTAGTATGTCTGCGTGTCTATGGGAGTCCGCTTCAGGGTAGGTGCATATGATCTTAACCTGAGACTTGCATCGCTAGTACTTACAACAATCGGTAAACTTTAGTTTTGGTGGTCCAGGGCTTTAACGGGTTCTGTGTACACCTCTTCTGGATTTATCGAGAATCGTAGTGTATTGGGTGTGATGTCAAGATGGAAGTATCACTTCAGACATATGGAGATGATGATCGCGAGGGATACAGAACTAGTACTCTATAATGGTTGCAACCATCGGGATAATATGACTAGGTCAGGATTATCCGATTCAAAGAGACTGGTTGCTTGATGTCCGATATGTGTATCGTACGGGGCAGACACATCTCCAGCCCCAGGCCTTACATGTGATCATCTGATAATGGTTCGATATACACTATACTACGGTATACTACACCTGTTACAAATCTTATATTCGAATAAGAATATTTCTGGAGAATTGGGTAGGCATGGCGTTTTGCTAGAGGCTAACCTTGTCTTGTAAATCGGTAAAAACGTAGTACTTGGTACGTACGTATTCAGATAATCTGACGGCCGTATTTACTGCCAACATATCCAGAGATCTCTTGGGTCGCTTCCCGAAGATTCACCAATGACGTATGATTCATACTCGATTAATCTTGGATTAATTACGGAGAGACTTTATCTTGGATAAAGTACTATACATAGAGAGAGAACGATTAATTTGGAATTAATCGTAAAATTATTATATTCGATATAATAATCGAAATTCGATTTCGACGCGAAATTAAAATTAGATTTTAATTCGGGCAAACGAGTTAATTTAGAATTAATTCGTTAGCGACGTAAATAATAATTTCGCTAGGCGCAATTATTTATTTAAATTCGATTTAATTAACGTCGCGACGTAAGTTCGGTATTTCGGAAATATCAAACCCGAACGCGTGAGTGCACGTGGGCCCACTTTCATTTGGAAACGTGTGGGGCCCACATGACACATGTCATATTATGCATTATTTAATTCTAATGCATTGCATGGAGATAGTGTACAATGCACTCAATGGTTTTGCATGGAAATTGAGTGTTTGACACTCTAAGCCATTGCATGATTTGTGTCATAAGTTTATTATTAATTTAATATATATTATGGCATAAATATAAATTGATTTTTTGTAACAAAAATCATTCAACTTTTCTCTCTCACATTGCCGAAACTTGCAAGCAGTTTTTGGCTCTCCTTTCTTCAATTTTTGTGGCAAGATTTGAAGAAGTTGTGCATTCAAAATCACAACAAAGGCTAGCACCTTCAAGGGATCATACATAGGTGATATGGGAAGCTAATCCTTGAGCTTGGAAGGATCAAACTCGACTTGGAGTCCCTCTTTTCTTCTTGGCCGAGAGCTTCACTGCACAAGGGAGGAGTTTTCGCATCATCTAAGCATCCATTTTCAAGTATTGTGAGTATGATTCCGCCATACTTCAATTTATTCATTCATGTATTTATATATTTTGCTTGTTCTTGTTGATCTTGGGGCTTGGTTATTTTTTTTAACAAAGTCTTCAAGGAAGATATACATGGATGGCAACATACCAACGTACTAAGCTAGGCTTGTAGCGAAAAGATAGAGTTATCAACATTGTGTTGATTGCGACGAAACCTTTTACCTGTTGCCACGGTAAATCCGTTTGGATAATGCTTGCTGATGCTGCATGTTTCATTCATGAAATGTGGCAGCTTAATGCCAAAACCGTTTTCATTAACGGAAACCTTTCGGAGGATGTTTACAATATCCTGTCGGTTTTGTCGAACCATAACAAGCAAACTAGGTTTGTAGGTTATTCGATCCATAGATGGATTGAAGCAAGCATTGAGTGCTTAGAATTATCGTTTTGATGTAATCATAATGGTGTATGATTTAATTCAAAAACGAAAATAATTCTTGTGTATATAAGGAGGTTAGTGGGAGCGCACTGACAGTGAATGTCCTGAATGATGATGATATATCATTTCTTGGAAATGATATTCCCATAAAATAATCGGTGAAAGCTTGGCTTTCATGATAACGACTATGAGTCGTAACAACGGTATAATAAAAACGTAGAAAAACGGTACAGTGAACTGGAATCTTCCAAGTAAGATACTGTTACCGAATAAGCAATAAATACGGATTATTGCTGCAGCTGAGGCAGCAATAGAAGTCTTCTGGGGTCGATAATATCTAATTGGATTAGATATAGTTCTATTAGCAGCTGAGCTAGGCATCAGCATAGGCTAAAGAATTAATGGTCTCATCAACGATCCAGATACATACTTCGATATTCATCTGATTCGTTCGGATCATACATCGTGGCGATGTGATGATTGAATAAATCGTATCAAGATGATATTCATACAAATCCGCTGACGAAAACCTTTTCTCAGCAGTTTGAGCCAACCGTACATAGTTTGGGTGTCAGAGACTCGAGTGCCTGGCTATAGGCCAAGTGGGAGATTGTTGGACAATTATGACCCATAGCATCACTATTTGTACAGATCATAGTGTTGTTTTACAAATTAACTATGTGACAAAGGAGATTGCACTCTTATCATTTGTGATTAGATCACCTAGATATATAAATGATGAGAGGTCCCTATGATTTGTTCCTGGACAGAGAATGATATGAGACAGTATCAGTCCACGAAGGATAAATCATTAAACATCCCTAGTCAGAGTATTATCGAGATTGGACATCGGTAATGCGGAAAAGACTAGTATTGCACTTGTGCATGTTGTGAGGGCACAACGGGCATAGTTCTCATATATTTAAGTATTGGATACTTATGCAAGTGCGGTATGAGGTTGTGTTTCACCGATGGTACGGGAAACAGCTTCGCTCTGGATAGACCCCGCGGAATCCCATTGGTAGTATGACTATGTGTCTATGGGAGTCTGCAATCAGGGTAGGTGTATTTAGTCTTAACCTGAGACTTGCACCGCTAATACACACGACAATCAATATACTTTAGTTGAGGTCGTCCAGGGCTTTAACCGGTTCTGTATACGTCGATACTGGGTATATTGGGAATCGTAGTGTGTTGGGTGTGATGTCAAGACGGAAGTATCACTCCAGTCATAGTGGAGATGATGGTCACGTAGGATACGAAACTCGTTCTCTTAAATGCTCGAGCTATCGGGATATTATGACTAGGTCATGTATATCCGATTATAGAGACTAGTTACCAGACATCTGATATGTGCTTCGTACGGGGCAGACACAATTCCAGCCCCAGGCCTTGCACGTGACTATCCGATACTGTACAGAAATACGCAATACTTCGGTATACTACACTTGATATAGAACATATATTCCTGTAAGGATATTTTTGGAGAATTGGGTAGGCATGGCGCTTTGCTAGAAGCCAACCTTGTCTTGTGAATCGGTAAAACGTAGTACGAGGTACTTACGTGTTCAGAAAGTCCGACGACCGTATTTACTGCCAACATATCCGGAGATCTCATGGGTCGCTCCCCGAGGATTCACCGATGACGTATAACTCGCACTTTAATTAATCTGGGATTAATTAGAAGAGAGAGAAAATTAATCTTGGATTAATTCGATGAGAGAGAAAATTAATCTGGGATTAATTACGGAGATATTTTATCTGGGATAAAATATCGTTTAAAGAGAGAGAACGATTAATTTGGAATTAATCGATAAAATAATATATTCGATATATTATGCGAAATTAGATTTCGACGCGGAATTGAAATTGGATTTTAATTCGGGCAAATGAATTAATTTAGAATTAATTCATTAGCGACGTGAATAGTGATTTCGCTAGGCGTAATCATTTAATTACGACGCGATGGAAAATTCATTAATTTGGAATTAGTGAACCCGAGCCCGAGAGTGATTGCGAGCGCATTCGCATTTTGAATTCGAGCGCGGCACGCAAGTCACATCAAGCGTCAAATAGCTAGTCGCATCAATTGTCAAATCACTTGTCACTTTGAGTGATGTGACATGACATGTTGTCACTTTATTAAAGTGACTTGATGTGAAAAGTGAAAGGTGGTTGGGAAAAGTTAAATTGCTTTTCACTTTTACCTTTTGACTTTTTGAAATTTGAAAAAGGTAAATGGTTTATTAATTTTGGAAATAAATAAATCAAATACACCTTTTTCATTTAACTCTCTCTCTCTTAAAAAACGTTTTCTTCTCCCTCTATTTTCCCTCCTTCTCCTTCACGGTTTGGAACCGTTTCTTCTCCCAAAATTTAAGGTTGGACCGAATCAATGAGAAGCAAGGAAGAAGATGTGGTGCTAGCACACACCTAGGGTTTATACAAAGGTGATAGGGTAGTGAATCTTTGAGCTTGGAATCTCAAAGCTTGGAGCTTTAATGGAGGTCTTCAATGGCCGAAAATTAGAGGATTTTCACAGCCCAAAACGTGCAATCCAGCAGCTCCAAGGAGGCCAAAATCGAGCTCCAACAAGGAGGAAGAAGCCACTTGTTCTTCCTAGCATCAAACCATTCAATGTGAGTATGTATTCCGCCTTACTCCTTGAAGTATTCATGCTTTTTTCTTGCTTGATTTCATGATCTTGGGACCTAATTAGAAACCAACAATGCTACCGGCAGGGAATAGGCTGTACTATTCCCCTAAGCCTCTAAACTCTCCAACCATAAACAATTTCTACTACTCTCCAACAAGGTATTGATTCTTGAATTTTCCCTTCCGACGTCTATTTCCCGTGGCTTCCGCAACTTAAAGGGTAGTGCCTCCGCACGAGGCTCATCATCGAGACTTATATGCAAAAATGAAATGCATACAATAAGTTTATTTTCTCATTTTGTACTATATTTCTGCCAAACCACCCATTCCTGTGGTTAATGCTATCCCAAACTCGTGGTGGTTTGTTCAACTTAGACTAGGGTTGCGTACTCTAAATAGATTACGTGAACTAAAACGTAATGGGTCTTTGGTTTCTTTCCATTACTAAGAATCCTTAATGCTTACTTAGTATTCTCTCTTACTATTGTTGCACTTTGACAGTTTCACTTCCAAACCTATTACTTGTTGGCCTTTTGTCTTCTCTCGTGCTCTGTTATGTGCCTGAAACTTATGTGGTCTACATCTTTATCTTTTTATCCGAAGCATATCACATATTCCTAGTCATGTTTAACGATGTTCTCATACATCATTGTCGCTATTTAACTAGTAATTCTTCTCTTCACTGCTTCATCTATTTACTTCTCTTCTAGATCTCTCACTTAGAGCTATTTCTTTTTCTATTTTGTTCTGGTATTGTATCTAAAGGTTTGATGTTCCGGTCTCTTCCCACTAAGCATTCTCTTACTTCTTGGATTATTTGGAGGCAACCTTCAAGGTTTATCTCTTCTACTGTTGTCTATCAAGGGTTGGGAGGGTGGGAACTTAGCCTGAGGCCTTTCTGTTTATGGTGATCTGGTTGCACATATTGTTTATCTATGAGCCTAGGACTCTCGTGAATGAATATATCTGATATTTTTCCTAACACTAGGGCACTACCGCTAAAACTGTTTGGTTTGCCTTCTCTAATTTTACTTATGATCATTTCCAATTATCGCACACACTACTTCTTCTACAAAATCCTTCTAGAGTCATGGTCTCTAAAACTTTCTCGTACTGTCTCTGCACTCCTTCCTATTTAGTCTCTATTATTAAACCTTCTGAAATCGTTACTTTCTCTCTCTGAATGACGCTAACCTCTCTTTGATATTATTCCTTAAGAAACTTACTCTACTACAAGGTTTCTTTCTCGTCTCAGATCCTTGAACTCCTTACACTTTTACTTTCCTGAAGATTCTATTAACTTCAATTACTTAGGACAACTCCTACTAAATCTTCGGTTCAAGTGCTACTCTTTACCTAGTCTTTCCTTCTCAATACCATGAGACTCTTTATAAGTTGTTCAAAAAATTCCTGAGAATCGTTCACCCTGGTCTTTTCATACTTCTAAGTCTTTACTTCTTTAAGGGTTTCTTAATTCAACGGTGGCTTCCAAACTTAGCTCAACTTATTGTCGCTTTTAAGTATTATATCTCATGTTTCTTATTTATGCTTCATTGGACTCATCAATTTGGTTGTATAGCCATCTCGCGATTTGTATACTCTGTTAATTACTCTTCTTTACTGGACTCAAAGTGGGAATGGATACATGCTCACGTGTCTGGTTAGGTGTCTATATGCTTACTAGAATCAAGGTTTTCGGAAGGAAAGGTCCCCATTCATCATACAGGATTTTGGTCGACTACTACATATCTTGGGATGCACTTGAATTTCCTCATTACTTCAAGCACCCCTCTGTTGGTTTCAATCTAGGTCCCAAGATCATACAAGTCATGAAAACATGCGTGAATACACCAACGGAGATAGCGGAATACTCACATCGATCGGTTGAGTCGATTTGGAGACGATTGAAGGCCAAAAACGCACTACCTTGGCGCATGAACTGCAGCAGTCCACTGTCTCCAAAAACAGAAATTTGAGATGCGAAACGGAGCTCCTAGCTTCGACGGACGGATCCCGGCTCATGGTCGAACCTCCCTACCACCTTCGCAAGACTCGTAGTGTGCTAGCACTTGCGGTTATCACCATGAAAACCCAACTCTTGGCTTCCCTATTCACGCCATTTCTGGTTTCAAAAACCAGTGAGTTTTATTCAGTTTGGGCGTGAGGAGAAGAGGAGAAATGATGAGAGAGAGAGATGTAAAATGTGTATTAGTTTAGTAAACATTTACTTAAAAATGTCTTATATATTTTCCTAGAAAATATGCTAAAAAACAATTACCAAAAACATTTATCAAATAAATAAAATGGTAAAAGTTATTAGCTAGTCACTATTACACCAATACCCATCAACTATTACTATTCCAACAACTTACATCACTCAAAGTGTCATAAGTTGTCTTTTCAATCAATCAATCAATCACATCAATCAATCACATCACTCAAAGTGACATTTGATTTGACGCTTGATGTGAAGAATGATTTGACGCTTGATGCGACTTACGTTGCCGCACTCGAATTCGAAATACGAATGTGCTCGCAATCACACTCGGGCTCGGGTTCGTTAATTCCAAATTAACGATTTTTCCGTTGCGTCGTAATTAAATGATTACGCCTAGCGAATTCACTATTAACGTCGCTAACGAATTAATTCTAAATTAATTTGTTCGCCCGAATTAAAATCTAATTTTAATTCCGCGTCGAAATCTAATTTCGTTTAATATATCGAATATATTAATTTAATCGATTAATTCCAAATTAATCGTTATCTCTCTCTAGACGATATTTTATCCTAGATAAAATATCTCCGTAATTAATCCTAGATTAATTCTCTCTCTCTTCTATATAATCCCAGATTATTCAAGAGTGCGAGTTGTGCGTCATCGGTGGGTTATCGGGAAGCGACCCATGAGATCTCCGGATAAGTTGGCAGTAAATACGGTCGTCGGAGTATCCGAATCACGTATGTACCAAGTACTACGTTCTACCGATTTACGAGACAAGGTCAAATCCTAGCAAAGCACCAAGTCTACCCAATTCTCCGGACATATCCATCTAAGAATATTAAGATCTGTATCAAGCGTAGTATACGATTGTATTGTGTATATCGGCCCAGTATCGGATAGTCACGTGCTAGGCCTGGGGCTGGATAAGTGTCTGCCCCGTACGAAGCACATGTCGGATGTCTGGTAACTAGTCTCTATAATCGGATATACATAACCTTGTCATAATATCCCGATGGCCGCGCAGCACTTAAGAGCACTAATACCGTATCCTGCGTGACATCATCTCCACTATGACTGGAGTGATACTTCCGTCTTGACATCACATCCAATACACTACGATTCTCATATACCCGGCATTGGCGTACACAGAACCGGTTAGAGTCCTAGACGACCTCAACTAAAGTATATCGATTGTCGTAAGCATTAGCGATGTAAGTCTCAGGTTAAGACTATACACACCTACCTTGATTTCGGCCTCCCATAGACACATATTCATAATACCAATGGGATTCCGAGGGGTCTATCCAGAGCGAAGCTGTTTCCCGTACCATCGGTGAAACACGACCTCCTATCGCACTTGCATAAGCATCCAATACTTATATATATATGAGAACTATGTCGTTGTGCCCTCACAACGCACACAAGTGCAATACTAGCCTATTCCGCATTATCGATGTCCAGTCTCGATAATACTCCGGCTAGGGATATTTAATGATTAATCCTTCGGGGACTGATACTGTCTCATATCATTCTCAGTCCAGGAACTAATCATAGGGACCTCTCTTCATTTATATATCTAAGGTGATCTAATCACAAATGATGAGAGTGCAATTTCCTTGTCACATAGTTAATTTGCTACAACAACACAATGATCTGTGCAAATAGTGACGCTATGGGTCATATTATCCAACAATCTCCCACTTGGCACATAGCCAGTCACTCGAGTGTCTAACACCCGAACTATGTACGGTTCGCTCAAATTGTTGAGGAAAGGTTTTCGTCAGCAGATTTGTATTATTATCGTCTGACGCGATTTATACGATCATCACATCGCCACGATGTATGATCCGAACGAATCAGATGATATAGAAGTATATATCTGGATCGTCGATGAGACCTTTAATTCCTTAGCCTGTGCTGACGCCTAGCTCAGCTGCTAACAGAACTATATCTAATCTAATTAGATTTATGTTCGATCCAAATGGCTTCTTTTGCTGCCTCAGCTGCAGCAATAATCCGCATTTGTTGTTTATTCGTCAACAGTTATCTTGCTCGGAAGATTTCCAGCTCACTGTCCCGTTATTCAAACTTTATAGTGTTAGACATTATGTCCCATAGCGTCACTGTTTGTAAATGATATTGTATTATTGTACAAAATTAACTATGTGATAATGAAATTGCCTTTTGCCGTTTTGTAATATTATTTACTTTGATATATAAATGGCGAAAGTCCATATGATTAATACCAGATTGAGATGATATGAGACAGTATCAATCCATAAAGGTTTAATCATTAAATATCCCTAGTCGGAGTATTATCGAGATCGGACATCGATAATGCGGAATAGACTAGTATTGCGCTTGTGCACGTTGTGAGGGCACAACGACATAGTTCTCATATATTTAAGTATTGGATACTTATGCAAGTGCGATAGGAGGTTGTGTTTTACCGATGGTACGGAAAACAGCTTCGCTCTGGATAGACCCCGCGGAATCCCATTGGTAGTATGTCTGCGTGTCTATGGGAGGCCGCATCAGGGTAGGTGTATATGGTCTTAACCTGAGACTTACATCGCTAGTACTTGCGACAATCGGTAAACTTTGGTTTTGGTGGTTGGGGACCTTAACCGGTTCTGTGTACACCTCTTCTGGGTTTATCGAGAATCGTAGTGTACTGGATGTGATGTCGAGATAGAAGTATCACTTCAGACATATGGAGGTGATGATCACGCAGGACACAGAACTAGTACTCTATAAAAGGTTGCAACCGTCGGGACAATATGACCAGGTCAGGATTGTCCGATTTAAAGAGACTAGTTGCTTGATGTCCGATATATGTTTCGTACGGGGCAGACACATTTCCAGTCCCAGGCCTAACATGTGATCGTCCGATACTGGATCGATGTACCCAATACTACGGTATACTACGCTTGATATAGATCTGATATTCCTATAAGAATATTTCTGGAGAATTGGGTAGGCATGGCGCTTTGCTAGAAGCCAACCTTGTCTTGTGAATCGGTAAAAACGTAGTACGAGGTACGTACGTGTTCGGATTATCCGACGACCGTATTTACTGCCAACATATCCGGAGATCTCTTGGTCGCTTCCCGAAGATTCACCAATGACGTATGATTCAAACTCGATTAATCTTGGATTAATTACGGAGAGACTTTATCTTGGATAAAGTATTATAAATATAGAGAGAACGATTAATTTGGAATTAATCGTAAAATTATTATATTCGATATAATAATCGAAATTCGATTTCGACGTGAAATTAAAATTAGATTTTAATTCGGACAAACGAGTTATTTAGAATTAATTCGTTAGCGACGTAAATAATAATTTCGCTAGGCGCAATCATTTATTTAAATTCGATTTAATTAACGTCGCGACGTAAGTTCGGTATTTCGGAAATATCGAACCCGAACGCGTGAGTGCACGTGGGCCCACTTTCATTTGGAAACGTGTGTGGCCCACATGACACATGTCATATTATGCATTATTTAATTGTGATGCATTGCATGGAGATAGTGTACAATGCACTCAATGGTTTTGCATGGAAATTGAGTGTTTGACACTCTAAGCCATTGCATGATTTGTGTCATAAGTTTATTATTAATTTAATAATATTATGGCATAAATATAATTGATTTTTGAAATCAAATCCCTCACTCTCCTCTCTTTCCTCTTAACCGAAACTGTGAAGTTTCACAGCCCTCTCCACTTTTCTGTTTTTGTTGCAAAAACTTGAAGAAATTGTGTTTTGTTTGGAACATAATTAAAAACAAGGCTAGCACCTTCAAGGGATCATACAAAGGTGTTATGGGAAACTAATTCTTGAGCTTGGAAGGATCAAAGAAAGCTTGGAGCTTCCTCACTCACCTTGGCCGAAACCTTCACTGCACAAAGGATAAAATTTTCATTTCATCAACGCATCCGCATTCCGATCTTTGTGAGTATGATTCCGCCATACTTCATCTTTTAATATATATATTCATTGTTGTATTTAAATGC
>SKCR01013929.1:0-11134 GCA_019454045.1 Zanthoxylum bungeanum
TTTAAGTGTGGGACCCACCAACTTACATCAACTAGTCATTTTATGATGGAAGTGGTTGGAATAGTAATTGGATGACTTAAATGCACACAACAACCAACTTAAATTAAAATGGCTTTGGAAGTCAAAATTAGTAGTTGTTGTTTTTAGAAAACATAAACAAAGAAACAAAAATGCTTTGATCGAATGGCCACTAAAATGGCCGAATGAATGAAAAGCAACATTTTGCTTTGATTTAAAGAATAAAAGATAATGGCCTGTCTTTAGAAGATAAGCAATTACTCTCTGATTCTTTTTGGCCGAAAATTAAAGGCAATGGTTTTCTTCTTTTAATTTGGCCGAATGGCCTTAACTCTCAAGGGCCGATTGCTTCCTTTCTCTAGGCCGATTTGTTGCTTCTCTTGGAGAGCAAAATTCTTCCATTTTGTTCTTGCTAGCACATATGGGAGTCAAATGATGGTGATATGGATACTCACCAATGAGCTTGGAAGCTTCAACATACATAAAAGTTTTGAACTCAAGCCGGTCAATGTAAGTCCTCCGCAGCTTATTTTTGATTTTATTCACACACGAATCACGCTTAGAGATCCCGTGGCATGTCTAGGACACTTACACAAAATGGGATAGCTAGAGCTACAGAGGCATTCTCCCTCCCCGAGGTTGGCATAGCCGATGGTAAAAAATGAAATGATGATACATAATGGGATAGCAGAGCTACGTGGGTATTCTCTCTCCTCGAAGTAGGCATACCCGATGATATAAAATGGGATAGCCGGAGCTACGGGGGCATTCTTCCTCCCCGAAGTCGCATACCCGATGATACACAATGGGATAGCCGGAGCGACGAGGGCATTCTCCCTCCTCGAATTCGGCATACCCGATGATACACAATAGGAAAGTCGGAGCGATGAAGGCATTCTCCCTCCCCGAAGTAAGCATACCCGATGATATAAAATGAGATAGCCGTAGCCACGGGGGCATTCTCCCTCCCCGAAGTCGGCTTACCCGATGATACAAAATGGGATAGTCGTAGCCACAAGGGCATTCTCCCACTCCGAAGTCGGCATATCCGATAATACATAATGGGATAGTCGTAGCCACGAGGGCATTCTCCCTCCCCGAAGTCGGCATACCCGATGATACAGAATTAGATAGCCGTAGCCACTAGGGCATTCTCCCTCCCCGAAGTTGACATACCTGATGATACATAATTGGATAGCCGGAGCTACGGGGGCATTCTCCCTCCTCAAAGTCGACATAGCTGAGGATACAAACGCCATGGAGGCCCTCAATGACTTCAATCCATGCGTGCTATGTTTACTTGGGGGCGCCAAATGTCACGCCAGTCTTTTTGTATTATTCTCTAACGATACAAGTCATTGTGTATTAACGCTTCACCCCGGGGGTTTGATAATGACACCAGGGATTGGCGTGCCACGGGGGGTTCGCGTTTTTCCCGCATGCCTTTCACCCTTTGATGTATCCCGACCACGAGTATTTCACAAGAATATTGAACACGACTTTCCCATCTAAATAATAAATAAGAAAAATGAACAAGTTTTTATTTAATGGGGAAAGTCTTATTTATATTCAGGGGACCCACATTTCTTCTTACAACTCTTTGAGGGTCATTGAAAGAGATGCTCTATTGAAAATATCTCCTCAACATTCCAAGTACCCGACCTGAAGATAGTCGCTATTAGCGCTGGTCAGCCCTCGTAGCCACTTAGTCAATTTACTCATTCAGATATCCGTTTCTTACCAAGTCCTCCACCTGCTCCTGCATATCTCTACCTCTTTCTGTGGTGTGTCCCCTTAGATTATGGTGCATACAATAAGTCTTTCCGTATTTCTTATCAATGGGAAACTTCATCGAGTCGGGCTCATCCAACAGACCTTTGTCCTGGACTTCCCTAACTATCTGGGCTAGAGGTCTGTTCAGGGGGGTGTACATTATCCCTCTAGTGATATGATTGACTTGGACAGACGTCCTTCTCTCTTGAACTTGATTATTTTGAGGTATCACCTTGAACTTCTTTTGCCTCGGGACAGGTCTCATCATGTCTCTACCCACATCCTGCCGTTTTTCCGGTCTGAGCACCTTGGTCCTCTGGGTGCTTCTTTTATATTTTCTTCCCATTTTTTTATCTCCTTCTGAAACCAGCTCTTCATCCGGTCTGAGCGACCCGAGATGCTCTCGACCACGGGTTTCCCGGCGTCTTCCACTCCAAGCACGGTGTACTCCATAGCTGGGAACTTCATGCCCTTCCCCCGAATACCATCTCGGGTCGCTCTCCACGAAATATAAACTATTGCTGGAAGACTACGACGTATGCATGTCTTCCTCTTCTTCCCATAACTCCTCTGCTGGTAAGGCTCCAGCAACCCTCTTTCCCATTGTTATCTCTTCTTTTCTTTGGCTCCCCCTCTTTCACCAATTTTCTCTTCCAACTTCTCCTACATGGTCTTCATGAAGACCTGAGTTGATTCTCTCTCCTTCCGAGCTTCTTCCCTTTCATTCCGGATGGCTTCTTCCATTTTCTCTATCCACTCTGTTATCGAAGCCTCTGAAGATCTATGGTTCCCGTCTCCTGCCATCGTCTCAACGTGTTTACTGCTTTCAGTACTTTTTCCCACAGACGGCGCCAACTGTTGACGGCTGATTTTGGTTCCAGGGGCAAATCGGTAAACTTACTCCTCGAACAATCCTCCATCAAATGTGAATTTGTTTGATTTGGGGACCAAATGCAAACTTAGCAAAAGACGAGAAAACACACAGATAGAACAAATGATTTAACGTGGTTCGGCGGAACAGATCCAACCTACATCCACGGGCACAAAGGAAAAGACAGTTTTTATAACGTGGTCAGTATGACCGACCTGCCTATCTCTCAAGTTTGGCTAACCGACCTCTTACAAGCTCACTTTTACACTTAAGTTTTTTGATTTCTATTACAAGTGAAAAATGAAATAGAATTAGCTAATCTTTTACAATGAGTTCTCAATTTCTTTATATACTATGGCAAACTCTAATGTTACATCAATCTCATGACGTCAGCCACGTGAATCTACCATTAATGCGATGGCTCTCTTCCCCAACTGCTCTACTGAAAGTAGCTCTGCCACCTGACATCTCTTTAAACCAAGCAACTACACCATCTGCTACACGTTACCTCCCAAAGCCAACCTGTAAATCAACTCTCATATGATAGCGTGTGCTAGAAGATAAGCCGGTGACATGCTCCTTTCACATCAGATCTTTTAGGAAGTACAAGTCCTCATGTAGGACTTATGTCATCTTGTCTTGATCATAAAGCTACTACTCTGACCCGTCAAACCAGGTCGCACAAATGAAACGACATCTTTTCATGTTGAGTTACCAGGTCAGCTCAGTCCGGAGGCATTCACTCTGTTTTGCTCTTCTGAACATCTTTTCAGCTCGGGTCATGATGTTTTCTAGGTACCACATCGGGTCGGACATCAGGTGCAATCCGTTTATGGCCTCCTCGGTGGGCCGGATGCCTCAGCTTCTCGGACCTGGGCCCCTGAGACTTTGGAAATGGAAATCCTTCAATACCCTCACTCGAGATTCTGATTTCTTCGGGGTGAAAATCACCCCAACAATATGTGCACGATTTTGGTATGAATTTTTATGACATTAACAATGTTTGCAAAAGATTTTTACAGCACTTGAGTTTGGTGTCAAAAACACATTCAAAATTAAAATAAAATGACAACATTTGTTTCAGTGCAAATGGCAGCGAGTTTTGTCATTTTTGATTAAATGAAGTAGAAGAATAGGACTTTTATACTAAAGAGATGAGTTTGCTCATTTACTGAAATAAAAAAAAAATGATACCTATTTTTTAGTTGGAGTGTTTTTTTCTTTTGAAAGAAGATTTTGAGTTTAGAAATATCTAAAAGGAAAAACTCACCTTGAGGCCCCTGTACTCTCAATGTTTTTTACATTGCACCCCTGTACTAAATTTTCTACACATTGCACCCCTGTCAATGTTTTTTACATTGCACCCCTGTACTAAATTTTCTACACATTGCACCCCTGTACTCTCAAAAAATTGACATTCCACCCTTATTTTAACGGCAAGTTAACAGAGTTGAGAAATATTCTGACATCACCCACCCTTATTTGTGTCATATCTGTCTGGTTTAGGAAGAAGCACCTATGCTAAAAAGAGAAGAGCTAAAAAATAGGTGTTTGCTATAAATGTGCACGCATGACATGTAATACTTGTTGTCGTTCTTTAGGAATGATGTCTGATAACCGTGAAGCATCTTTATTTGTTTTTTTTGTTGTTCATTAATAACACTCCAAGATCGTAGTTTTTGATCTAATTTTTGCAATAAATTAGTTGGATTTTTGAATGTATCAGAAGAGCATAATATTTATGCGCCCTAGCATAATTTCAAAGTAAAAAATTTGCTTGGTCCAATCCGAAATAAGGGTGGGTGATGTCAGAATATTTCTCAACTTTGTTAACTTGCCGTTAAAATAATGGTGGAATGTCAATTTTTTGAGAGTGCAGGAGTGCAATGTGTAGAAAATTTAGTACTGTAATGTAAAAAACATTGAGAGTACAGGGGCCTTAAGGTGGGTTTTTCCTATCTAAAATTGATAATGTTTTTTTTTTGCCATTATCCCTCTGTAATTAGAGTTTTTTTTTTTTTTTTTTAAGAAAAAAAAAAATACAACGAAGGGTAAAATAGGAAGAACAAAGACTGAGGAGGTTAGGGCATCAGGATTAGATTGCCACGTCACATCGAATATTACCGTAGCTATAAAATGGACAGCCATTCTCCCCAACAAAAAAAAAATCATCAAAATCCTGAAAAAAAATCTCAAGGGAAGAGATATTTCATTGACGAGAGTATGGCCGGGATTGGACCGATCTCACAGGACTGGGAGCCGGTGGTGATTAGGAAAAAGCCCCAAACGCCGCTACGAAGAAAGACGAGAAGGTCGTCAACGCTGCCCGCCGCGCCGGTGCCGATATTGAAACCATCAAAAAATGTAATCACTCCCTTTTCTTTAGTCAAAATCGACATTTAACTCATTAAATTGTTCAATTTTTTATTAAAGAAAACACCGTAGTTTTTTATTTAGCATCTTTGATATGAAAAATAGGGTTTTATAGTTTTTTTTTTTTTTTTGGGTTTGACACTTTTTGGACAGCTCAAATAAATGTAAACTTTGTGAATGCATATTCTGTTTTATATTTTTTGTTCTAGAGTAGCAAAGTAATTTTTGATATAATTAAAGGAGTAGGGTTTGAGAGTTACATTTGATTGTTGGTTTTAATGCTTAATAGGAATGTTAGGGATATTATGGTATTTGCAAATTTTTTAGCTGGGTTTTCATGATCTCTTATTGTATATAATTGTTTATAAATATCTTGAACTTAACTCAGATATTCATGTAAGTTGAGAAGTATGATGTAATATGTTGCAAGCAGATCTTGTATAAACGTATCTTGTTTTCCAGTATAAATTTGTTTGATCTTACAATTTGTTTTTTTTCGTATGTCTTGTTAAAACTTGTGCAAATCTATGAACATCCAAACTCATTGTAAGTATCCAGATTATATGTTTTCTGATTGCGTTTGTCATTAATTTCTCCTACAGCACATGGTGGCACAAACAAGGCTGCTTCGAGTAGCACTTCTCTCTCTCAACACAAGGAAGCTTGATGAAGAAACAGAGAATCTTGCTCGCAAGTTTCTATTCTTTTCTTCTCTTTTCATATGATGTATAGTTCTCGAATAGTAAAATAAGTTAATTTGAAGGAATCATTTTTAGTATGGTGTTCTTTGGAACTTGTAATGGTTTTGCCTTCTGCATCTTGGAAGGTTTCCTGAACTTCTCCACTTAGTTGAGACCTAAGAGTCATTATGATTATGTTGATTGTATAGTCTATCTCATCTTTTTCATGGTGACATTTTGATTGATGTTGTATATACCTGGCAAGAAGGTGCCTGGGTGGTTGTGAAGTATGACGTGCTCATTACTTGTTAGGTAACTGTTAGTGTACAATTGGAGATGATAAATCTGAATATGGACAAGTAATTGTGAGTATTTTTATGAATATTATCAGAAATTGCTCAAGTACATTTATCTAGACAGTTGTCTGTCTCCATGATAAAATATGAACCAATTAATCTGATGTGCTTTTGCTTTGTATTTAAAGTGCGTGCATGGTCTATTTGCCTTGTTTGCTATGCCATCTCAGTTTTGAATCTCATTTTATGAACCATTAGTTAAATGTGGGTGTCGTACTTCTATTGTATCAATATTTATAAATTTTCTGTAAACAAACACCAGTAATTATTCGTGTAAATAACAGATTTTTTTCAAACTGACCCCCACTGGCATAGAAGTGTTTTCAACATTTAAACTTCAAAAGTCACTTCTGTTGCTTTGCATTTTACTTTGCAACTTTTCATTTGTTTTAAGTTTGTAACACCTTGCAACAGGAGGATAGAGTATACTAATGTGTTTTTT
Source organism: Zanthoxylum bungeanum (assembly GCA_019454045.1). Classification (NCBI taxonomy): domain Eukaryota; kingdom Viridiplantae; phylum Streptophyta; class Magnoliopsida; order Sapindales; family Rutaceae; genus Zanthoxylum; species Zanthoxylum bungeanum. The sequence goes on from SKCR01013929.1 coordinate 6,514, forward strand.
TTTCACTTTCTATATTAAACAGATGAACGAGTACCAACTGAACTCAAGAAGGCCATCATGCAGGCACGACAAGATAAAAAACTTACCCAATCTCAACTTGCTCAGGTATCTCTCTTTGAAACCTTTCTCATCTATGCCAGACTTCCTTTGTAACTGAGGGTTGACTAAATCTCCTATTCTCTCTATGCAGATGATCAATGAGAAGCCCCAGGTGATACAGGAATATGAATCGGGAAAAGCCATTCCGAATCAGCAGATACTTACCAAGCTGGAGAGGGCCCTTGGTGTGAAGCTGCGTGGAAAGAAGTGAGTAGGGACACGGATAGATGAAAGAAAAAGCTACCAGAACTTCTTTTAGTGTGTGTTATGTTATGTCTTAAAAGTTGTCTATGAATGTTTACTTGTGTGGTGACTATGAATTTATCAAGTCTTTTATCTTTCGAGTATATAGCATTCCTATCCGCCCATTTCATTTTTGTTGCCTTTGTGATTTGATCTAGAGATGATAAAATTGTGTTTCGGTCAAAATTGGTTAGGGTGGGCATTTCGGGTTCGGTTTGAGAATTTGAAACCATTCGGTTTTTGTCAAATTTCGGTTCGGTTCAGTTGGTTTGATAATTTGGTTCAGTTCGGTTTTGTTTGGATATTATAATTGAATATATCACATGATAAATCACATGTTAATTTAGATATCCAATGTGCTGTTATGAAATGTTATGCATTTGTGAAGAACATTAGTACATTTATTTGAAGTTATATGGATTAATCACTTTTATATCTTTTATTTAATTTAATCATTTTGATTGGCATATACTTTGTTAAGACAGGAAGACCGAGAACATAATAATTTTATTATGTTATACGCTAGGGAGTAATTTTTGGTTCTGAAATTCTTCATCAAGATTTAGGAAATTTCAATAGGTCCGAATGTATACCCAATTCCCATTCCGTCCCAAAATGGGTACCCATCGGGCATAAGCAACTTTTTTATAATTAATTTTTTCTTTTAAAATTTTTATCATTAGCTCTAATGATAAAAAACAAAGCAGACACATCTTCAATGGCCGATGATGAGTGGCAAATCTATCACTATTTTCCACTCATTTAACCTAATATTTTGTATAGTTTCTTGAGTTTTGTGAACATTTTGATGTGTTTTGTGTTATTTTGCAGATAAATAAAGTTGGGAAAGTATTGGAAGTAATTTGGGGCCAAAATAGAGAAAAAATGACAAAAGGGCAATTTGGTAAATTGTCCGCATCGCGACGCCAAGACCTTCAGCCTCGCGAAGCCTAAAGTGCGTCGACCATGCTAACGTGCGCAGAGGGACACATGTGAGAATCTGAGAAATTGGACTTGCTAACGTGCGTCGTGCCATGTGTCATCATCACAGAAGATCTGCTAAAATGCGCCGGCTGTCACATGTTGAAATCTCATTGGACCAAAGCAAGCGCGTGCCACGTGTCAATCTTTCATTGGACCGAATATTGGACAAATCACATGTTGCCACGTGTCGACCTCTCATTTGACCGATCCTAAGCGCGTGCCACGTGTCAAATTTTCATTGGACCGAAAGCTCAGCCAATCACCGTGTGCCACGTGTCGTCTTCTCATTGCACCACCTTCACCGCGTGACACGTGTCATCACCAGATTCTGCCGACTAGACACGCGTGGTCAACCCGGGTGGACCAAAACCGCGTGCTGGCGTCGCGATGCCAACACCCTACGCGTCGCGACGCCAGAACCCGAACTGCCTATAAATTCATCTCCTCTTCACTTTATTTGGTATGCTTTCCTTGGGATTTTTTTCCCTAATTTCATAGGAAGCATCTAGTTTTGTAATAATAACATTATGTATATGTATTTTTATTTTTAGTTTTTATTACAGCTTTTTATTTATTTACTTTATGTTTTGTAGTTAAATTTCCGCTGGGTAAAAGGTGAAACATTTAATATAATTATCTAGGTAAATCTCACTTAACTATAATTTATAAATTATAATTTAACCTGATTAATTAATGTCAGACTTTATTACCGCCTATATGGTCGGGTTAAATATAAATTACTTTACCGCCTATATGGCTGGTCTTTATGTGACAGATGATTACCGCCTATATGGCTGGTGTAATTGGACTAAATGGATTACCGCCTATATGGCTGGTTTTAAATGTTTAACATTATTAATTCCTGAGAAAGCAGAATATAAAATAATTTATATATTATAATAAGTGAGATTCCTAAATAAGAAATATTAAATGTGGATCCTCTAACCCCATCATTTATTTTTATTCTAGGGAAGTGATGAAACACAATATTCACACATTTAATAATTGATTTTCTTTTTATGGGTAATTCTTTAATTTGTTTATCGAGTCTTAAGCTTAATGCTTCTTGTTGTCTGATCACCAATAAGATTGATATGGTAAACTTCAAATGAACTAGACATAGGGATTTTAGGTTTCAGCCTTAGATTCAATAGCCCACGATCTTCCTTGAGGATAGATAACCCTTTAATAGATTTCCTTACAGGATAGACATATACCTGTCGGGCGGGGGTAGCCATAATTGGAACTTAATCTTAATGAATCCAGGTAATTTGGTTGACATAGACATATGGTTCAATTGGGTTATACTGGGTATTTGCATCTGACCATCGATATAGGCTTTTGCATATTTTCGTGTTCCAGGTTAGCAAATTAATTTTTACATATAGATAAGAGAATCGATTCATCTTTGTAATAATATTTGTTGAAGTCACAACCCAGACATCTCAGATCTTTTATTTTTTTTTTTTTCTTTTGATTGTCTGTTTTTATTTTACTTGCAAAACCACATTCAACCAACCAAAAGCAATCAATTCCCTTCTCCCTATAGTTAGATACTTGTAAATAAATAGTATCAATAATTAATAACAACAGTAGGAATTAAGTCCTCGTGGGATCGATATTTTTATACTACTTGAACGATACGTGCGCTTGCGTTATACGTGTGTGTTTACGCCAGTCAAGTTTTTGGCGCCGTTGTCGGGGACTTATTTTTCTTGAGTTGTTAATTTTGAAGCTATCTAATTTACTTGTATCTAATTTTCTTTATTTTTATATGTAATTTTTATATCTTTCTTTTGTTTTCAGGTGATTAAAAAAAATGGAACACTACTGGGAGATTGAAAGATTACGTGATTTACAAGAAGATACACCCCTCATCTGGGAGCAACAGTTCGGTTTTCTGAGGCCTGTTATCCAGCCCAACAACTATCACTGGATGCTAGAACCAAGCAATACTACATTTGCTCATCAGAACGAAATGGGGAGATGTGTAATATGTGATGGTAACCACCCGAGCGATCAATGTATATACCTTCCAGAGTGGCAGAATTATTGGAATCATTCAAGGTACGAAGAGACATCACATTTTCCATTTTATCCACCATCCACATACGACCTTCATCAACAACCAGAACCATTAGAGGAAGATCAGATACTTCACATGCTCAAAGATTGGTTCAAGGAACGGGAAGCTCAAATTGATGCACAATTTCAGAGTCAAGCAGAATCCATTCAGAGAATGACTGAGCAGATCAGACAATTAATAGAAAACCAGAGCTACATACCTCAATGACCATTTTCAGGTGAAGCCTTCAAGTACCAATCATTTCACAATGACACTTCAACAGAGGAAGAGGCTAAGCAGTATAAAAAACCAGAGGTATCAGTTCAAGAGCCCGAACCGACAAAGTCTCGATTTGATTTTTATTATTCCGACTCTGACGAGGATGAAGCTGATCTATTGTACTAACTGCACCAACAACGGAGGATCAAACTTTCAATCCTCAAAATGAAGATCTTGGAGCATGCTTTACCATGATGTTTGATGAAGATCTACCTGAACCACATTCCAGCCGTATCAGAGGATGAAGACCTAATGTCAGAAACATTTTTACGTCCTCAGTCTTGCCGGGTATGGCACTCTGGGGGCGAGGCCCACATCGTTATCAAAATCAGTCTTGTCGGGTATGGAACTCTGGGGCGAAGCCCACATTAGTTCAGAATCAGTCTGGCCGAGTATGACACTCTGGGGGCGAGGCCCACTTTAGTTCAGTATTAGTTTTGCCGAGAATGGTAATCCGAGAATGGAGTAAGGTTCGAGAATGAACAAACCGAGAATGGTAATCCGAGAATGGAGCAAAGTTCGAGAATGAACAAGCCGAGAATGGTAATCCGGGAATGGAAACACAGTTCGGGAATGGACAAGCCGAGAATGGTAATCCGAGAATGGAGCAAAGTTCGAGAATGAACAAGCCGAGAATGGTAATCCGAGAATGGAAACACAGTTCGGGAATGAACAAGCCGGGAATGGCACTCCAAGAATGGAAACGCAGTTCGGGAATGAACAAGCCGAGAATGGTAATCCGAGAATGGAGCAGAGTTCGAATGAACAAGCCGAGAATGGAGCAGAGTTCGAATGAACAAGCCGAGAATGGAGCAGGGTTCGAGAATGAACAAGCCGAGAATGGTAATTCGAGAATGGAGTAGGGTTCGAGAATGAACCAGGCAAGAATGGCAATCCGAGAATGGAGCAGGGTTCGAGAATGAACAAGCTGAGAATGACAATCCGGGAATG
>SKCR01013930.1:0-10973 GCA_019454045.1 Zanthoxylum bungeanum
GGTGGGCTGATTGGGCTTGGGTGTGAGGCTAGCAGCAAAACCAGAAATACCGACACCGTTTGAACGCCTATTCGAACGCTAAACGAATGACTGCAATTTGCTTGACATTCGAACGTGGTAACGAACGCAGCACGAACGAAGACAGTGAACTTGTGAAATGAATCTGATGACATACTTATTCTGAATTTCCCCTTCCGACGTCCGTTTCTCGTGACCTCCGTGACTTAAAAGGTAGTGTCTCTAAATGAGACTCATCATAGGGACTTATATGCAAAAATGCAGTGCCTACAGTCACCCCCACTTTGATGGGACTTGTGTAATGTGTAACAGTGACAATCCTATCAAAGTTATGCAATGCATTTTCACTTACCTGGCTCGCTAGCTGCCACCTGACTTGCCTGCTATCTCGAACTGAGTTTGATGATGTGCCATTCCTGGCGTGCTAAACCCCGTACCTAGGGTGTCGCGGTAGTCCACAATAGTCCACGATAGTCCACGATAATCCACGATAGTCCACATAATCCATATAGTCCACGGTAGTCCACAACACTTCACGATCGTCCACGGTAGTCCATATCACTTCACGATAGTCCACGGTAGTCCACGATAGTCCACGGTAGTCCACACTAGTCCACACTAGTCCACGATAATCCACGGTAGTCCACATAATCCACATAGTCCACATAGTCCATGATAATCCACGGTAGTCCACATATTCCACATAGTCCACACTAGTCCACGATAATCCACGGTAGTCCACATAATCCACATAGTCCACATAGTTCACGATATTCCACGATAATCCACGGTAGTCCACATAATCCACATATTCCACACTAGTCCACACTAGTCCACGATAATCCACGGTAGTCCACATGTCGTACCTGGAAAAACTGTTCTGATGTCTCCATACCCAGAGTGCCGTACCTAGCAGAAACTGATCTGATGTGGGCCTCGCCCACAGAGTGCTACACCCGGCCTAGATAGATACTGATAATGATGTGGGCCTCGCCCCCATAATGACATACCCGGCAAGACTGATACTGATGACGGCCTCAACCCTGGAACTCATCCCCGAAACTGGAACTGCTGATAATGTGGGTCACGACCGTGGGACGCATCCCCAAAACTGCTGATGATGTTGGTCACGACCCTGGGTCACATCCCTAAAACTGATACTGATGATGATGTAGGCCTCGGCCCTGGGACTCTTCCCTGAAACTGATACTGATGATGATGTAGGCCTCGGCCCTGGGAACTCATCCTTGAAACTGATGCTGATGTGGGCCTCGACCCTGGGACTCATCCCCCAAACTGATGCTGATGTGGGCCTCGACCCTGGGACTCATCCCCAAAACTGATACTGATATGGGCCTCGACCCTGGGACTCATCCCTAAAACTGATAATGATGTGGGCCTTGACCCTGGGACTCATCCCCCAAAACTGATGCTGATATGGGCCTCGACCCTGGGACTCATCCCCAAAACTGATACTGATATCGACGTGGGCCTCGACCCTGGGACTCGTCCCCGAAAACTGATACTGCTGCTGTTACTGTTTCTGATTGGCTTGTCTTTGCAGCTTTCTCTTTTTCTTCTTGGAAACCTTTGAACAAAAAACAAAACAAACACAAAAGGGATGCAAAATATGTTACATGTATGCATGCATGAATGAATTTTCTATCCCGTTGGGTTAGGTCTTCTGCCAATCCTCTTGGTGACTACTCGGTCTCAGGCAAAGTACTGCACCAATCTGTCAACATTGATTGACTCGGTGAACTCATTCCCTTCCAAATCTGACAATCACACTGCTCAATTTCCCAATTTCTACATGACTATCTTATCTTTCTGCTTGCTTCTTCCGAGGATTCCCCGTGTTCTAAACATCGTTGAGTGTCATAGTACCAGGGTTGAATGCTTTTGTCAAATGTACTCATGTTCCAGGTTGAGAAGTAAGCGAAATGAACATCTTTATTATCGTTGAGCAAATGTTCGAACAAGTAAACAAAATCAATGTCTTAAAAATGCAAGATCAAATGAACTAGGAGAAAAATCATTGTCTTCTTCCTCGGCCTATGGTTCTTCACCGTTGTCATCTCTTATCCCCATGTAAGAAGCTTGGTGGTTGAGAGCTTGGAGGACGAAGGTTTCAGGCAAGCTAGAGTTGATCATGTAGGCGGGTGAGGGAACGGAGTGGTAATTTGGTAGAGGATTGGTGCGTGTGTTTGGCTGTTCTATTTCAGGGTCAGGGATCTTATGGGAGTCAATTAAGTCTTGGATCTCATGGCGGAGACGGGTACAACTATCGGTGTCATGGCCAGGTTATTGGTGGAAGTGGCAGTAGCGGTTCATATTGAGGCTTGGTGGGGGAGGATTTGGGAGTGGTCTAGGCTCCAAGGATTTTAAGAGTCCTTGCCTGGTCAGCTTCTCAAGCACTTTGGACAAGGGTCTACCCAGGTTGGAGAAACGCCGGTTTTTGATGGCAGCAACCTCGGCAGTAGCGGGCTTGGTCTCATAATGCCCCCCAAAATTCCTCATATTCTGACCATAAAACTTCCGGTTCTCGGCTTCCTCTTCTTCAATGTCCATGACAGTTTCCCTCAGCTGTTGGAAATCCGCAATCATGGAAGTCATCCTCCTCAGCTTGCTATAGATAGAGGGCTTAGTGCCCTTATAATCATCTTTATTTAGTCCTTCAGTCCTTCTCTGATGGCCTTGTCTGCATCTTTAGCAGCTGGCTTCTCCAGCGGTCCACATACTCCTTGAAGCTTTCCCTGGCTTCTGCTTAGTGTTCTCCAAATCACGGAGTGACAGGTCGTTCTCTAAGTCTGTAACATACTGCTTCAAAAAGGCATCAGCTAGTTACCTCCAATCTTCCTTAACCTTCTTCTCAAGGCTGTGATACCAAACCACAGGTGCCCCCTCGAGTGACATCCCAAACATCTTTTGGACTTGGCACTGTGATAGGCCCACTGAACTCATGACCGAGACATATTGCCATAGATGGACCCTCGGGTCTCCATTCCCATTAAACATGGCCATGTCGGGCATTTTAAACTGAGTCGGCAGCTGTTCCTCAAAGGTCATCGCTTCATAGTCAAGTAAGTCTTCGTCCTTACCCTTCATCTTACGGGTGACTGACTCTACCTGATCACAGAGTTTCTGTATCTCGGCCTGAGACCCTACTATTCTCTCCACAGCATATTCAGCCATATCATCTTCAAAAGCGGGGATGTCATCCCCCAATCTATTCGGAGGCTCCTCACGTCTTACATTCTCAGAGTTTCCCCCAGCACGGGGTACATCAATATTTGCCATGGTAGTAGTCAAGGCTTGCAATTGTTCGGTAATCTTGGTGAAACCATTCTCCAGCTGATCTATGCGAGATATCTCATTTTCTGATCCACTCATATTTGTTATTGGCCTCTTGGTGAGTCTTCCCTCTTCCCTAACCCAACGGGAATCTATGATGGCTTTCAGAACACAAGGGTTAGCATGATGCATGTATGCATGAGATGCGTGTGATATAAGGAATATATCAACTCATTAAAATTTTCACAAAAATCGGCCCATCAACATTTTAGAAGCTTTCTGGCTAACTGTCATAGGAGTGAACTCGTCCCAGTTTAAATGGCCCAACAAGTTCACATCTCATGGCAAGAAGTCCAATCATATCCAAATGATAATGTTCCTAAACACAAACATATAATGGCTCATTGGCGTTTTGGAAGCTTTTGGCCCAATCATCATAAGATATGTTCTTGTCCCAGTTTAAATGGCCCAACAAGCCCATACCTCATGACAAAAGGTCCGAATATATCCAAACAACGATGTTCCTAAACACAAGCATACATAAATAATTTCTACAGAGTGGCCCATCAACATTTCAGAAGCTTTTGGCCCAATTGTCATAGGGTACGAACTCGTCCCAATTTAAATGGCCCAACAAGTTCGCATTTCTGACAAGAAGTCCAACTGCATCCAAATGAGGATGGTCCATAAGCACAAGGAAATAGTTGCTATAGGCCATACAATTCCGGTCTACGTGTGGGTTTGCGGGAGTGTGTACAAAGACTCTCGCTGGCGAAGGATTGCCCACTACTAGGTCTCCTCACTCAAGGGTTCGAGCGACCAAGTGAGCGCACCTTTTTTATACCTTACAGTACGTGCCAACGAGTTATGGTGTGTGACTGACTGTCAAATGGATTTCCCGTTGTAGATTCCCCAGAGGGAGGGTGGAGCGAGGCTCTCTTAAGTACCCTAGCCTCTTAGGCTCTTATCGCTTGGTGACAGGAATAAACAACTAGTCCTCCAAATTAGTCCATCACAATAGGCTACAAGTAAATGATTATCTAGGTGCCTTCACAACTTTTCCTTATAGAAAGGTATTGAATGAAAGAAGACACCAAACCATTACCCAGCCTAAACAATATGCCTTTGATTAAATTTTAACCCACAGTAGACACGGCTAATTAAAGCACAAATCATAATATTACAAGACATTATTTCGGGGCCGATTCTCTATCCCCAATGGAGTCGCAAGACTGTGGGAACACAGAAACTGGGTGACGCATGCTGTTCCGGGCTCACGGCCCGGTTGGGAGTACGGAGTAGTCCGCGGGGGACTAAACCGAAGAATAATAGAGTCGCCACCCGGTGTGAACCAGGAAAATGAGATTTAAGGCCGCACTCACCCATCGCAAGGGAAGACCTCAAACCGTTGGGTTCGAAATGGTCCCTTACTTATACCACTTGTAATAAAATGATTTGTGCAATAATCTAACCTAGCCTAAGCAACATATTTCCAAGATAATCTATTTCCAAGTTCGCATGCATGAATCAAAGGTTTTTCTAAGTTCACATGTAACACAATTTTAAAGTTTGCATACAACCTATTTGCATATAATCTATGTCCGAATTTGCATGCATAAAGATAAATATGGCTAGCATACAATGTTATAAGCACATTACATTCCATCATAGGCATGCCGGTAGATAATAATTGTACAATCATGCATGGAAGCAAATTGGAATAACGGCGAACATGCAATAGCACACGGCAATCTCATGAACATACTTCGATCATATAATGCGAAAAACAAAGAACAACCTAAACATAATGAAAATTCCAAACGCGAACTAAATGACTAATCATGCTTGAAAATGAACAACTAAATGGGCTAAATCATGCTTGAATACCATCTCATGAATACATCAAATAACTAAATGCAGGAATACAAATAATATGATTGATTACATGATACAAGAGAAATCACCTAAGAAACAATTATGCATGACATGTGATGAAAAGGACTCAGTTCAGTGTGTGCGCGTACGTGTTGTGTTCGAAAACACGTTCGAACGGTAAATAGAAGGGTCGCGTTCGTATAGTGTTTGATAACACGTTCGAACGGTTCCAGACCTGATGCATGATAAAATAAAGGAAATACGTGCGCATTCGAATAGCGTTTGTAAACGCGTTCGAACGGGAAACAGAAGGTTCACTTTCATGTAGCGTTCGAGAACGCGTTCGAACGTACTAAGACAGAAAACATGCGTTCGTGCGGCGTTCTGAAATGCGTTCTAACGGAGTTACATAAGTGACCTAAAAAAAAGTATACAACGTGACGCATACGTGAACGGATGAATAGATGACACCTAATAAATAATAACGGGCTAAAAGGCGCGGCAAATCATCGTGGTAAAGGATTTTAACCCCTCGAAATAGAGGACCTTTAATCCGACTTACTAAGCCCATGCGCTAATAACACAATGCATATAAGAAATAAAGAACAACAATATCGGACTTCGTATACCCGATTGAACACATCTCACATTCAACCGTATATACATAATCCGGCGCGGCAAAGCATCGTGGTAAATGATTTTAACCCCTCAAAATAAGGACCTTTAATCGCACTTACTAAGCCCATGTGCTAATAACACAATGCATAAAATAAAAGAAACAACTATATCGGACTTCGTATACTCGATTGAACACATCTCACATTCAACCAAATATACATCGTCCGGCGTGGTGAAGCATCGTCGTAAAGGATTTTAACCCCTCAAAATAGAGGACCTTTAATCGAACTTACTAAGCCCATGCGCTTGACCTCATCATTACTCAAACAAACAACATGCAAAAAATAAATAACGACAATAAACAAATCAAAATAACGTGAAATAAAATATGTGTCGTATACTCAAGTGGTACGTGGAGTTATATCCCGAGTACAGATCATACTACCGTCCATTCGGAATCAGCTATGAAATTTATGTCCGGGTTTCCATCCTATATACCACAAGAGGCGACACATTTTCATTCATTCAATGGCCACAACACACATTATGCAACAACTCTCATGCGAATAAAACAATTAAAAAAACGAATGACAATAAATAGAAAAAAGTGCCCTCAGGTCTAACCTTTTAATTCACCTCTCGGATGTATGGTACACGATCGTCGGAAAGGCTAACGCTCCGCAACTCCTCCGGTTCACTGGTTCACTGCTCTCGTTCGTTGTCTCACTGTTTTGAGTCGTCGTTCTCCTCGTTTTACTGCTGTTTTTTTACTGCATTTCACTGCTCTTTTGGTGACGTTTTCTGGTCACTGTTTCAGGTATTTTAGGCCACTGTTTTGGGGTATTTGGGCTGCTGTTTTGGTGATGTTAAGGGTTGTTATTTTGGTGATGTTAAGGGCTGTGTGGGGTTACTATTTTCGGTGGTTTATGGGGGTTTCTTGTTTGAATGGGCTAGGGTGTTAATGCCTTGCAGAATTTTTGAGGTTTGTATGAATGTACTAGCCCCTAGGATGTGTGGTGGAGGCTTATTTTTATATGCAAATGCTAGGGTTAAATCTTGTTGGAGAAGGAATGAGAGATCATGCAATAAAGGTGAGATATGATTTAGTGTCATGCAAGGAAAGCCGAAGATTGATTGGAGACAAGATTTGGCTAAATTGGGATGTGATTTATTTTATATTTGGTATGTGATTTTTAGATTTGCTTTAATTTCACCATGTGTTAAATATGTATTTTATTAATTTGGATGTGTTTTATGGGCTTTGGTGGGCTAATTGGGCTTGGGTGTGAGGCTAGCAGCAAAACCAGAAATACCGACACCGTTCGAACGCATATTCGAACGCTACACGAACGCCTGCAATCTGCTTGACGTTCGAACGTGGTAACGAACGCAGCACGAATGAAGACAGTGAACTTGTGAAATGAATCTGATGACATACTTATTTTGAATTTCCCCTTCCGAAGTCCGTTTTCCGTGACCTCCGTGACTTAAAAGGTAGTGTCTCTAAATGAGACTCATCATAGGGACTTATATGCAAAAATGCAGTGCCTACACCTAGTTGTGGATAACCCATTTATATCCTTAAGTATAAAAAAAGTGTGTTCACTTGGTCAATTGAACCCTTGAGTGGGGAGACCTAGTTGTGGGCAACCATTCACTGATAAGAGCCTAAGTTGTACCCTTATGAGCCGACATAAAAAGCTCATAAGTAAGCTCATAGGTGTTATCCTATAGAAGCCTCATCTATGCTTGTGTTTGGGCCCCCAATCATTTGAAGTTGTTTGAATCTTTCACCGTGGGGTGTAAACTTGTTGGGCCTTTTCAAGTGGGACAAGTTTGTATTTCCATGATAATTGGGCCAAATACTTAGAAATGATAATGGCCACCTTGTATGCAAACCTTTTTTGGCCTAAAAATATTTAGTTATGATCTAAAAGTGCCAAAACATGAGTCTGATACTCACATTGGCTTTCATCTAGAAAGGGTACGCCTTATTTTTCCCATTTGGAGGTTCTTAAATATTTCTAAGTCCAACCCAAAAAACCAAGATTACTAAGGGTTCAATCCGTCATTTTCAGACAATAACATGATCCACATATTAGACTTATTCATTTTTTATAAAATGGCAGTCTTTGTCTTTAACGATGGAATGGAATCAAAGTAGCCAAGGTTTACCTTTAACAAAAAAGAGAACAAGCTTATGTACCATATGTTGGTGAATAGGATAAGCCAAATGTAGGGTAGATATGGACTTACCACGTGTGTGGGAGGAATAAGATTGGAAGGGTATATGATGATGATTGAGCACACCATGCATTTCATGCATCTCATACATTGCATACATACATGAATCATGCTAACATTTTGTGATGCAGCCTTCATATTGGCATAGTGGGTTAGAGAACAAGGAAGACTAGTTAAGAATCAAGTTATAAAATTAGAAATGGCAAGCAGTGATAACACCTGCATGGATCAATTAGAGATGACAGTGAACAAGATGGTTGAACAATTACAAAACTTGGCCAACACCATTGCTAACATGGCATCAATCCACACGACACCTTGAATAACGAGAGCCAACACTAGCGAAAGGAGGCATGAAGGGCCTGAAAATATAAAAATTGAAGAGACTCTCGTATTAGACGAGGATGATATGGCTGAATATGCCATTGGTAGAGCGGCCAAATCACAAACTAAAGTTGAGCTCCAAAGGTTGAAGCAGAAAATTGAGACAGTTGCCTAAAAAATGAAAGGGAAGCATGAAGACCTCATTGATTATGGTACACTGACATTTGAAGAAAAACTCCGTTCTGAGTTCAAAATGATAGAAATGACAAAGTTCAACAGAAACAGAGACCCAAAAGTGCATCTCCGATAGTATGTATCTTTGATGAGCGCAACTGGACTATCCCAACATCAAGTGCATCAAATATTTAGGATGAAAGGAGCACTAGTAATATGGTACCACAACTTGGAGAAAAAAATGAATGATGATTGAAGGGCATTGGCCGAAGCCTTCTTGAACCAATATGTTATAGACTTGAAGCTGGATCTATCACTTCGGGACTTGGAGTACACTAAACAAAAATCGGAAGAAAACCTTAAGGAGTATGTTGATCGCTGGAGAAGCCAGCTTCTGAAAATGCAAACAAAGCCCTCGGAGAAGGATCAAATCAAAATGATTATCAAAGGTACCAAGCTCTCCACCTAAAATAAACTAAGGAGAATGACCTCTACGATATCTGATTTTTGACAGTTAAAGAAGACTGTTATGGACCTTGAAGAGGAAGAGGCTGAGAGTCAAAAATTCAATGGCAAGAATAACAAAACTGCTGAAGGGACATCCAAAATGAAGTTTGGCCACGCTGAAATAACCACTATCAGAAACCAAAAATTTTCCAACCTTGGCAGATCTCCGTCAAAGGTATTCGAGAAGTTAAAGATGTTGGGGTTGGTGCTCAGAGCGCCAATCCACATCGTATTTATGTTTGATTCATGAATACGATCAATTTCTATTTTCCATAATATTACTAATTTATGGTTGCACCTCTTGTTTTTATATACGTATTCGATCTGATTACGATTAGATTGAAACTAAATGTTGTTTAGTGATATGTATATAATAGACAAAGGCCCGATAATATATAATACAGTACACAATTACAAAGGTAGTTTGTAATTGACAGTGGGAAGTGTCACTGCTAAATGTATATTATCAAACATAGTTCCTGGTCAAGATTTACTAACACGGGTCGGTTAGTCAAATCTGTTGAGACTAGTACATGTCGTATATCGAGACTTGGTCCGATGATTTATCCCAATGAACCATGAGTCTGGGGAGACTCGTATAGACGTGTAGGTGTTTATAGTGGATAAACACTGAACGACTCACCAAAGATTCTTAATGGATGGTACACCAACGTCAATAAGAATCTTCTCGAGTTGAGTAGCATAGTGGTCCTTCGACTTGAGATACTACTGTGGATGTATGAGACATCCTCCACACTTAAATGGCAGTCACGTCACCGATCTATTAGATCAGACCTCCGCATGTTTGTTGGGTGTGGACCGATCCTCAGGATATCATGTGTGTATCAAGATAGGATCCGCCAGTTCTGTGTACAGAGCATAGGTAGTCCATATATGATTAGCAGTCTATTAAATATGTGGCCACAATATACTTTGGAAGTAAGTTCCGAGTGTTATTTAGAGATTGCTAATAGATACGTCGATGGGATAATACCTATAGAGATTTGACGTTTACGTCTATATCTCTGGTGTTATCCGGATACCTGTGACGGATGGATTATACGTATGCAATGACCTCGACCTGTATGATTCAGCGAGTTTATCCGTGGTCGTCATAATTTACGGCTGGGTAAGTTATGGACACGAAATTGGATTTTGTGACGGATATACCTGAATCTAGAGAGTCTCACTAATGAAATATACTCGTACAGCTTTAGGGCAACTTTTATGAATAATTATGATTATTTATAAATCGTTTAAACTTTAAACGAAAAATACATGCGAACGGGCCGAACCGTCATTTCCTAATTAATGTGTATTTGTATTTAATATATGATATTATTAAATACACATTAATAAATTGTCAAATAAAGGTATTTGACATATATCATTAATATATGTATTTGAGATATTTAAAGTAAATATAATACATATATTTGAGATATTTATATTTAATTAATTAATTAATTAATTAATTTTTAAATGATTAATATAATTAAAATATAAATATCTCACCAAATAATAAAGTTAGGAAATGATTATAAGTGTAAATTGTTGACTTTAAAATAAAGGAAATGGTAGTCAAATTGGATTTGACTTCTTAGATATTTGTTTTAAATTGTTTAAAATTGAAATATCAATTTCCTTTATTTATTAGCAAATTCGGCCAACACCTTTATATAAATATAATTGTTATATTTTTGAATTGCAATTTTTGACTTACTTTAAATCATTAAATGGTTTGATGATGATTAAAGCAAGTTGATAAAGGCAAATTAAATGAAACAAAAATTAATATCTTGATATTTTATACACACCAAATTCGGCCAAGGGCAATTTGGGAGAGTATATATTATTTTGTTTCATCTTTTAGGGTTTAACAAGATCATTAGACACCAAAGATAATACAAAAGTAGTTG
>SKCR01013931.1:0-11084 GCA_019454045.1 Zanthoxylum bungeanum
GGAGCTTCATCTTCAATAAAGAAAAACTTTGAAACTCATCCAATCAAAGTAAGTAATTTCCGCAACTCTCTTTGATTTATTCACACAAAAATCACTCTTATAGATCCTTGGCATGTACTAGGAACACTAGCAATTGTATCAGAGCGTCCTAATTTTGATTTGAAAATCTATGGTTCATATACTTTAATTTGGGATTTTCGGCTTGGAGCTTGATTTGCCTAAATGATGGTTGGGTTATGTTTATATGAAGTTGAATTGGATTTGTGCATTTTTGGATCTGTGAAATATTGATTAGATCAAAAATCCTCAAATTCTTAGCATGGCCGAATGTATGCCCTAGGAACACTCATGGAATTTTTTTTTTGATTTAGACAATGGATATGATTTTTAAAGCATGAAATAAATCTTGTATGTTGATTTAATTGGATTGAAATCAAATTGAGTATTTTTTTTGTGCCTATTGACGTGGAGTGTGAAGCATGTAATAGATTGATTTTGCTTCAATTTATGTTGGACATGAATTGGAATTGTTGAGCATGATTAAATTGGATTAATTAGTGTTTTGGAAACATTAGATTAATTGATTAATTATGTTAATTGTATTTTAATTAAATTAAATTAATATGTAATTTGGAATAATGTGTTAATTTAATTTGTTGTAATTGGGCTTAATGGGATTGGTTGGGCCAAGTTTGGTTTAGGACAATTGGGTTAGATCCAATTGGGCCTAAAACCATTTCCATAAAGTCCAAATATGACAATTAGGCCTTTAAATAATTTAATTGGGCCTAATGGGCCTAAATTGATTTTTGGCATATGGTGATTCGTAATTGGGCCTTGGCATCTTAGGTTTGATCCATAATGGCCAAAGCCCATGCCTAAATAATTAATTAAAAGCCCATTAAATAGTATTTGATACTAATTGGGCCTTTGATACCCATGAAGATTGGATTTGGAATCCAAGTCCAAAAGGCACTATTAAAAGTGTAATTATTTAATTTGGAATTAAATATGAATTAGTATTGGATACAATTTTAATTGGATTTAAAATTGTAGTTCGATATAATTCAAGAATACGTACTTTTAGTATTTATTCTTAAACGAGTTAGACTCGCGCAAATCAAATCGTTGTTTGAACATTGGATGGTCATTAATTCAAATATTAATTAATTGGATTAGATTGATTGAATAACATGTTTTGTGTGGTGAATACTTGGATGTATTGCATGAATAATGTATATCGGATGGATATTAGAAGGGTGAGGGCAATTTTGGAAATTGTTGTAATAAATTTAGAATTTATTAAATTGGACCTGCGTGTCCAGCCTATTGTCTCTATTTCTCTTGTATTTCTCTTCTCACCAATTCCCCTTAATGTAAATGAGGTTTCTTTAGAAGTATTATGTAATTGGGTAGAAGTAAGAATAGTGCTAGCGGGAGAGGGGAAATGGAGAGATTTGTTATATGAACAAATTTGTTATATATCCATCCGTATATCATTATTAACAAATTTGGGCTCTTGTGAGTCATTGAATAAATGCCTTACTTTTTCAAAAACGTTTTTTGGTTTTATTTTTTAAATAGAAGGATATGTCTGATCAACATACCCTTTGGATTATAAGTGAAAATTGGAAATCGTTTTTTGGATGAACAACCATCTTTCCTTTCTATATATAAAAAGAAGACAGACTTGCAGAGGGTGCATCTGAAATACAGAATCCGAATTTCATAAAATTCTCTGCAAACTAATTGATCCTTAAAAAGCAAACACCAAGTAAATTCGCCAGGGATCGGATTTTCAGTCCGGAATATTTGATCATCAGATTGTCGAATCCTGGTGGCAGACGTCTGAAGAACTACAAGCACAAGAGTAGAGGTGAATTTCTGCTATAGATTGTTACCACATAATATGTGGGGTGAAGCGTTACTTACTGCTAACACCATCTTAAACAGAATTCCACCAAAGAAGAGTGATCAATCTCCATATGAAAAATGGAAGAAAAGGCTACCGGCATACAAAATCCTGAAAGTGTGGGGTTGCCTAGCAAAGGTTCAAGTTCATTTGCCTAAAAGAGTTAAACTTGGACCTAAAACCATTGATTGTGTGTTTATAGGATATGCCAATAATAGTGCAGCATACCTTTTCTAGTAATCAAATCTGGAATTTCGGATATCCAAGTAAATACAATTATTTAATCTAATAATGATGAATGGTTTGAGCATATATTTCCTTATAAGGATAGACTTGATAAAAATAAACAGAAAATGTCTGAATTTAATCAAGAGAATGAGAATGATGTTGCCTCTTCATCTGGTGTTCAAAACAAGGATTTGGAACTAAATAAATCAACTCTCCAAGAGAAAGATTTAGAACCTAGAAGAGGAAAAAGAATCAAGGTAGCAAACGATTATGGACCTGATTTTTTAACCTTTCTCACTGAAGCTGAAACTCAAACATATCAAGAGGCCATAACTTCGTCTGAATCTTTTTATTGGCAGGAAGCAATAAAGAGCGAAGTAGAATCCATTCTACAAAACCATATGTGGGAGTTAGTAGACTTACCATCCGATTGCAAACCGATTGGTTACAAATGGATTTTCAAAAAGAAATTGAAGCCTGATGGTACAATTGATAAATACAAAGCTCGTTTGGCAGCTAAAGGATATCGTCAAAAACAAAGACTTGACTTCTTTGACACATACTCACCAGTAACCAGAATAACATCTATAAGGATGTTAATAGCGATTACAGCAATTTATAATTTGGAAATACATCAAATGGATGTAAAAAATGCATTCTTAAATGGTGAGTTGGATGAAAAATTTTATATGGAACAGCCTGAAAGGTTTTATAGCAAAAGGAAAAGAGAAAAAAGTGTGTAAACTTGTGAAGTCACTTTATGGACTTAAACAAGCGCCCAAACAATGGCATGAGAAATTCGATCATACAATGTTATCACATGGATTTCGAATCAATGAATGTGATAAATGTGTTTACATCAAGAAAATGAATAATGATTCATTTGTCATTGTATGTTTATATGTTGATGATATGCTCATCATGGGACCGAATTTAAGTGTTATAAACTCCACGAAGAAAATATTGAATTCGACCTTTAATATGAAAGACATGGGAAAAGCTGATGTTATCTTAGGAATTCGAATTCAAAGAAGTAGTGATGGTTATATTCTAAGCCAATCACACTACGTGGAAGCTATTCTTCAGAAATTTGGACATTTTGATAGTAGTCCATCTAAAACTCCTTTTGATCCTAAGAGTACATTAAAGAAAAATGTTGGGGACAGTGTGTCACAACTAGAATATTCTCGTATAATTGGGACGTTACAATACATCACGAATTGTACTAGACCAAACATTGCCTACTATGTGAATATATTGGCAAGATATATGAGTAATCCTTCAAATGATCATTGGGATGCTTTAGTTAGAGTATTGAGATATCTTAAATACTAAATGAAGTATGGTTTACACTATACAAAATATCCACCAGTTTTGGAAGGATATAGTGATGCCAATTGGATTTCGAATGATACATAAAAAGCAACAAGTGGATATGTGTTTACACTTGGTGGAGCTGCAGTATCATGGATATCACAAAAACAAACGTGTATATCACGTTCAACAATGGAATCAGAATTCATAGCCTTGGATAAAGCTGTTGAAGAAGCGGAATGGCTAAAGAATTTCTTGGAAGATATTCCAATGTGGCCTCAACCTGTGACGGCCATATGTGTGCACTGTGACTTCATGGCTGCTATTGGGAGAGCAAAGAGCCATATGTATAATGGGAAGTCAAGTCACATAAGACGAAGACATAACACTATAAAACATATGCTCTCGACTGGCATTATTTCCATTGATTTTTTAAAATCAAAGGAGAATATTGCAGATCAATTAAAAAAGGGTATACCAAAGGAGCAAATGTTATATTTATCGAGGGGAATGGGCTTAAAGCCAGCACAATGAGAAGTAACTTATCGGAAACCCAACCTAGCAAATTGGTAAATCAAGTATAGGTTCAATGTGGCAAACTAGTTGGGTGAAACTCAAGTAATATAGCATAACAAACTGCTCATTCCTATGATAAGAAAAGTTATGCTATCTATAACAATCATCTTTAATTAAAGTTGTATTTTTTAATTTCAGTTTGGAACCAGATGAAACATAAAGTCATTTCCGTGAACTTCAAGAGAGAGTAAGGTATTGTCTTGTTGTAAAATGATATTAATGTACCCAATAAATGTTATATATATATAAGAAAAAGATATTATTTTTTAAATTATATTTCAATTTATATCGAAAAAGACAAATCCAAAATGACGTAATTATGAATTTACTTTTTCGAATATGAATTGGGACATAATTATTGGTCAAACTAACATTATTTGTATTTGCAGTTGCACTTTGGGAGTGGAGACTCTCGCTCAATATACTCATCCAAGTACTCCACAACAGAATGGAGTATCTAAGAGGAGAAATCAGACTTTATTGGATATGGTCCGATCAATGTTGAGTTTTATAGATTTGCCATATTTCCTATGAGGCTACTCTATTTTAACAACTGCACATCTTTTGAATAAGATTCCTTCAAAAGCTGTTCATATGACTCTGTATGAGATATGGACCAGTAGGAGACCAAATCTTAGTTATATTAAGGTTTGGGTTGTCCTGCCTATGTGAGGATGACTCAGCCAGATAAGCTTTTGCCTTGGGGCAAAAGTTTAGATTTGTTGGATATCCTTCGAACACGAAGGGATATCTGTTCTATGATACCGAGCATCGAAATGTGTTCGTATCTCGCTTCGTAAGATTTCTAGAAGTAGAATTTTTGTCAGAATGTGGTAACCATAGACAGGTTGAACTTGATGAAGTCCAACCTGAAAACAACGAACCAACGGAGGAACCTGAAGTTCAAGTAAATGAAAAACCTTCAACACACACACTCCGTAGGTCACAAAGGGTATTTAGACCTCCTGAAAGCTTGTATTTGATACAAGAAAAGAGTCTCGATGTTCTCTTAGTTGAAGAGACTGATCCTTTGACCTATAGAGAATCGATGTTGGACATCGACTCCGTGAAATGGCAAAGTGCCATGAAATCTGAGTTAGACTCAATGCATGAGAATCAAGTTTGGGACTTGGTTCCGCTTCCCGAAGGAATTGTTCCTATCGGTTGTAAATGGGTTAACAAGAGGAATCGTGGGCCTAATGGAAAGGTTGAAACCTATAAGGCCTGACTGGTAGCAAAAGGTTACACGCAGCGACCTGGCATCGACTACAATGAAAATTTTTCACCAGTAGCAATGCTTAAGTCTATTAAAATTTTCTTTATATAGTTGTGTATCATGACTACGAGATTTGGAAAATGGATGTCAAAACGGCTTTTCTAAATGGATTTTTTGATAAAGAAATCTATATGGAACAGCCGGAAGGTTTTGCATCCAGCGAAAACTCAGATATGGTATGTAAGCTTAAGAAGTCCATTTATGGCCTTAAACAAGCTTCACGAAGTTGGAATCTTCGATTCGATGAGATTATTAGATCGTCTGGTTTTCTAAAGAATTCGAAAGAATCATGTGTGTATCAGAAAGCTAGCGGGAGCATGGTTGTATTTTTAGTCCTCTATGTTGACGACATCCTAATCATTGGGAATGATATAGGGATGATGCAAGGCGTCAAAGCTTACCTCTGTAAGAATTTCTCCATGAAGGATCTGGGAGAAGCTTCCTATGTCTTAGGTATGAAACTCTATAGAGATAGAGAGAGGAAGCTGATCGTGTTATCCCAATCAACGTACATAGATAAGATCTTGGAACGGTATAATTTTGGTAACTGTAAGACAGCAAATATATCGTTCAGACATGGGATTCATCTTTCAAAGAAGATGAGTCCACAAACAGAAGATGAGAAGGTTAGAATGTCTAACCAACCTTATGCTTCGTGTTGTATGTCATGTTACGTATTAGGCCTGATATCAGTTTTTTTGTTAGCGTCACCAGTAGATATCAGTCCAATCCAGGAAATGACCATTGGATGGCCATTAAACATATCCTGAAGTATCTTAAAGGTACTAAGGATAAGTTGATAATTTTATGGAGGAAGTGAACTGCAAGTTAATGGGTATACAGATTTCGACTTCCAATCGGATCCCGATGAATGAAAATCTACATCTAGATTCGTCTTTACCCTTAACGGAGGTGCAGTTTGCTGGAAGAGTTTCAAAGAGGGGTCAACAGCAAATTCCACCACAGAGGCGGAATACATTGCAGCTTATGAAGCTGTAAAGGAAATTGTATGGATTAGGAACTTTATCACATAATTTGGAGTTGTCCCAAGTATCGAGAATGAGATTCTGTTATACTGTGATAATACTAAAGCCATTACGCAAGTAAAGAAATTGAGGGCGCATCAGAAGTCGAAGCATGTGGAATGGAAGTACCACATCATTTGAGAGATTGGGTCGCGATGGGATATGGTCGTGTGCCAGATACCGAGTGTAGATAATGTAGCAGACCAGCTTACGAAGGCCATACCACTGAAGTTATTTGATAAACATGTGGAGTCGATGGGTATTAGATACAATCAATATTGGTACTAGAGCAAATGGGAGATTTTGTTGGGGTTGGTGCTCAGAGCGCCAATTCCCGGTTGTATTTCCTAGAAAATACTATTGTAAAACGTTTTATTATGAATAAAATAAGCAGTTTCAATAATATAATATATATTCTTATATGGTAAAGATGTAATAGACCTTATGATGATTAGTCATGATATTGTTGCAAAAGCGTCGCAATTGACATTGAGTTGTCTCAAATAGTTCCTGGTCAAGGTTTCCACTACTTGGTCAGTAAAGTAAACCTCTTGAGACCGGTACAAGTCGTATACTGGAATATATGATTCCAATGGTTTCTCAATGAACCGTGAGTCTTTGGGACTCGTATAGACGTGTAGGTGTTTATAACAGATAAACACTGAACGACTCACCGAAGATTTTTATGGATGGTACACCAACATCAATAAGAATCTTCTCGGGTTGAGTAGCATTTGTGATTTTTCGACTTGAGATACCACTGTAGGCACAAGAGACATCTTTCACACTTAGATGACAGTCACGTCACCGATCTATTTAGATCAGACCTCCACCTATTCGTTGGGTGTGGACTGTTAGTGTTCCTAGAACATGCCAAGGATCTCTAAGAGTGATTCGTGTGTGAATTTTACCAAAGGAAGTTACGGAATACTTACATTGGTTTGGATAAATCTGAATGCTTTTCTTTGAATATGGAAGCTCCAAGCCCTCTTTGTTGTTCCAAACTCATTGGTGAGTCTCCCTATCACCTTCCTTTCACTCCTTGAAGTGCTAGCTTAGAAGAATTTTGCAACAAAACTCCATGGGAGAGAGATGAAGCTCACGGCCTCAAGGAGAAAGAAGAGAAAAATGGTTGTTGTGAATAGTAACTTATGACAACTTCCAACGTTTGACTAGTTTATATAATAAGGTTGAGTGTTGTTTTTGGTTTGAATATTTTACAAGAAATCCAAGCCTTTCACTCAAGCCTTTATTTTCCAACAACAACTTCCATCATTAGTCCAACAAATGATGTAAGTGAAGTGGGTCCCATCACTTTTAAATTCCAAATTTAAGTCGGCTAATTCAACACGCAACTTCGCTCAGGCCCGGGTTCGTTTAATCCGATTAAACAAACTTTCCGTTACGACGCAATTAAATCCAATTTATTTAAATAATAATGCCTAGCAAAATTATTACGAAAGTCACTTACGAATTAATTCTAAATTAATTCGTTTGCCCGAATTAAAATCTAATTTTAATCCGCTTTGAAATCTAATTTCAATTAATATATCTAATATATTATTTTAACCCAATTAAATAAATTAAATCGAAAAATCCAATTTAACTATTAAATTTACTTTGCCGATTAATTCCAAATTAATCGATTTCTCTCTTCTACTCGAATTAATCCCAAATTAATTCTTACCGTAATTAATCCCAGATTAATTTCTCTCTCTCATAATTAATCCTAGATTAATTTTATTCGTGTCAAATATCATCGGTGAATCTTTGGGAGGCGACCCAAAAGATCCCTGGATATGTTGGCAGTAAATACGGTCATCGGACTATCCGACATGTGCGTACCTCGTACCACGTTCTTAGTGATTTACAAGACATGGTTGGCTTTTAGAAAAGCATCGTGCCTATCCAATTCTCCAGAAATATTCTTTTAAGGAATATATAATCTATATCAGGCGTAGTATACATAGTATTGCATATTACGATCCAGTATCGGATGTCACATGCTAGGCCTGGGGCTGGAGTTGTGTTTGCCCCGTACGAAGCATATATTGGATCACTAGCAACTAGTCTCATTATGATCGGAAAGTCATGACCTAATCATACATTCCCGATGGCTATAGCACTATAGAGTACCAATTCTGTATCCTCGCGTGTTCATCATCTCCATATGACTGAAGTGATACTTCCATCTTGACATCACACCCAATATACTACGATTCTCAATATACCCAGAAGAGGGGTACACAGAACCTGTTAAAGCCTCGGATGACCAAAACCAAAGTATATTTATTGTCACAAGTATTAGCGATGCAAGTCTCAGGTTAAGACCATATACACCTACCTTATTCGGATTCCCATAGACACATAGTCATTCTACCAATGGGATTCTGAGGGGTCTATACAGAGCGAAGCTATTTCTGTACCATCGGCAAACAGAACCTCCTATTACACTTGTATGAGTATCCAATACCCAAATATATGAGAACTATGTCGTTCAGCTTCCATAACGCGCACAAGTGTAATACTAGTCTATTCCGCATTATCGATGTCCAGTCTCGATAATACTACGACTATGGATAATTAATGATTAAACCTTTTTGGATTAATATTGTCTTATATCTTATTAATCTGGTACTAATAATATGGACTTTTATCATTTATATATCCAGGTAATCCAATTACAAATGAAATAAGAGCAATTTCCTTTGTCACATAGTTAATTTGTACAACAACACCATGTTCTGCAAAAATAGTGATGTTATGGGTCATAATTGTCCAACATGAACAGATCTTCAGGGTGTCATTTGTGTGTCGAGATAGGATCTATCAGTTCTGTGCACAAAGCATAGGTAGTCCATATATGATTAGCAATCAGATAAAAACCATGGGTCTGTGCTACACTTTAGAAGTTAGTTCTAAGTGTTCTTTTAAAGATTTCTAATAGAGACGTCGACGGGATTATCGTTATAAAGATTTGATGTTTACATCTATATCTATGAGATATATCTGGATACCTGTGACAGAGGAATTATGCATATGCCATGACCTCGACCTGTATGATTCCGCGAGTTTATCTGTGGTCGTCATAATTTACGGGTGGGTAAATTATAGACATGAAATTGGATTTCGTGACGGATATACCTGAATCTAGAGAGTCTCACTAATGAAATATACTCGTAGAGCACTAGGGCAACATTTATGAATAATACTGATTATTTATAAGTTGTTTAAAGGTTAAACGGAAAATACATGCGAATGGACCTAATAGTCATTTCCTTTTTTTTTTGTATTTACTTTTAATGATAGATTTTATCAAATACACATTAATTAATTGTCAAATTGTGATATTTGACTAATATCATAAACATATATGTATTTGGATATTTAATGTAAATATAATACATATATTTTAAATATTTTTATTTAAATAATTATTTAATTATTTAATTGTTAAATAATTAAATTAATTAAAAATATAAATATCCTAAGTTATTATATTTATGGAAATGCTTTTAGTTGCTTTTATTGACTTGTTAAATAATTCATTAAAGTTGTAATGATTTAAAATACAAGTTGATAAAGCTAACTTTAAATGAAACAAAAAATAAAATATCTAGATATTTTGTTATACCAAATTCGGCCAAGGCAAGTTGGGGAGGTATAAATTATTTTGTTTCATTTTTAGGGTTTAGAAGTTCATAAGTTACAAAAACAAAACATAAAAGAGTTGAGAGAAAAAAGCTTGAAGGCTAAAGAAGAAATCGTGGAAAAATCTTGTTCTTGTAAGTTTTTCTTTAAAGTCTTCAACATGAAAAATGTTTCCAACATGCTTAGCTTCAATATGTGATGCTTTGATATTGTCTCTACACTTATAGTTTATTTTTTAATTGGTTGTGAACTTGAATGAAAGATGAAGGCATGTATGGTTTCAAGTGAGCTTGAAATGGTTTTATAAGCTTACTTTTGATTATTTGATAATCAAGTTGCCATTCTAGAGATTTTGAGCCACTCTTTGGTGACCTAGAATTGTTCTAGAGTTATTTCAAAGTGGTGAGACTTGTTTGGTGTCGTAAAGAATGGATTAAAGTGTTGGATTTTAAAGATTTGATAATATTGGTCAATTTGATGAAATTGTAAAATTAGGGTTCTTAACCCTTTCCAAATTTGGGGCTTTTCAGATATGTGATGTATTATAGTGTATATAAGATGCATATAAACTTTTGGGTTGATTGGATTTGATCTTGACATGTTTTACACATAAAATGACTAAATTGCAAAATTTGAAATTTTTGGGTGCTCACGGCAATTTGACTAAAATTGGGGATTTTGTTGCAATCTGATTTTTGGTGAGTTGGACTTGTTCAAATCATTTTAGAAGTGATTTAGAATCATCCAAAATTATATTTGACAATTTTAGGACTAAAATGATCAATTTGCAAAGTTATAGGCAATTCGGTAATTACCAAGAAATTTGATTTATTGTGTACTTTTTCAGAATTTGATAATTAGATAATTAAATAAATAAGTTTATTAATTGATCCAAGAAAAATTTTGAAATCGGAAAATTTTGATTTTCCGTGATTCCGCTGCGTTACCAGATTTTCACCATAAAACCCCTACATTTGTCTCCAATGGTAAATAAAAATCAATACCTTAATAATGATTTATTTACCTTCAATTATGTTGTAGTAATTATCTCATAATTATTACTAACTTGATTATCTTATAATCAAGACTTGATTATCTCATA
>SKCR01013932.1:0-11066 GCA_019454045.1 Zanthoxylum bungeanum
GTGAATAGATGTGATGTGAAAAGTGTGATGTGATATACTTAAAGTAAAAGTAAAAGTGATGGAATATGAAAAGGTTTGGAATATATATATGTTTTATTTATTTTTGGAAAATAAATGAATAAATATAGATTACTTTTTCTTTTCCCTTTTACTATTCATTCGGTCCTCTCTCTCTTACATGCAGTACACGGTTTCTCTCATCTCCCTCTCTTTTTCTTCTTCATCTCCTTCACGCATGGTGCGATTTCTTCTCCTTTTGTTCTGGTTTGACCGAGCATTTGAGAAGCAAAAGAAGAATACAAGTGCTAGCACACACCTTGAGTGATACATAGGTGATAGGGAAGTGATTCCGTGAGCATGGAAGCTTGAAGCTTTGAGCTTCAATGGAGCTCATCAATGGCCGAACATGGAGGAAGCCGAACCAGTCCAAACCGAGCAAGCCCACTGCCTTGGAGAGCTGTTGCCGTGAGCTTGGAGGATGCAAAACGCATCTTGTTCTTCACATCATCAAAACCGAAATTCAATGTGAGTATATTCCACACCTCCTTTGATGTGTTCATATGCGGTTTTTATGCATGATTTGTGATCCTTGGGACTTTGATTTAACTCTTTCAATAAACACCTACCCTGATGCGGCCTCCCATAGACACGCAGACATACTACCAATGGGATTCCGCGGGGTCTATCCAGAGCGAAGCTGTTTTCCGTACCATCGGTAAAACACAACCTCCTATCGCACTTGCATAAGTATCCAATACTTAAATATATGAGAACTATGCCGTTGTGCCCTCACAACGTGCACAAGCGCAATACTAGTCTATTCCGCATTATCGATGTCCGATCTCGATAATACTCCGACTAGGGATATTTAATGATTAAACCTTTATGGATTGATACTGTCTCATATCATCTCAATCCGGTAGTAATCATATGGACTTTCGCCATTTATATATCAAAGTAAATAATATTACAAAACGGCAAAAGGCAATTTCATTATCACATAGTTAATTTTGTACAATAATACAATATCATTTACAAACAGTGACGCTATGGGACATAATGTCTAACACATTATTCATTCATCACAACCATGTATTCACACATAAGCATGCTATCAATCAATCTAATCAAATTAATTAATCTGATAATTATGTGATCATCCAATGTTCAAACAACGATTTGATTTTGCTCGAGTCAAACTCGTTTTTACGAATAAGTACTCAAAGTACGAATTCATGAATTAAATTAAACTACATCATTAAATCCAATTTAACATGTATTTAATACTAATTCACTATTCAATTCCAAATTGAATATTACAGTTTATTAATAAACCTTTAACGACTTAAATTCCAAATTAATCGCTTCAGGTCTCAATGCCCGATTAACGTCCAACGTCAATTCAATTCAAGTCTAATGGGCTTTAATTAATTTCTGTAAGGTGGGCTTCGGCAACCAAAGCCCAATCAAGAAGTTACCCCATAAGCCCAGAAATCAATTTAGGCCCATTAGGCCCAATTAACTTTAAAGGTTTATAAGTCGCATTTGGGCTTAACGGAAGTGGCTTTGGGCCCAATTGGATCCAATCCATTTGGCCTAAATCCAACTTTGTACAACAAAGCCCAATAAGCCCATTTACAACATTAGAAGACCAAATCCAATTTAGGCCTAAATAATTAAATTACATAAATCCAATTTAGCAATTTAATTACCTAAAGTGCATTACATGATTAATCAACTAAATCAACATTTCCAAAACATCAAATTAGTCCAATTAATCATACTCAATTTATTATCATATGTCCAACACACAAATTGAAAAATCAAACCTATTACATGCTTTTAATGCTCTCGGCCAAGGAAGGATTTTGTGTCCGATTCGGTTTCGATCCAATCGAACCCACAATCGACATTAAATCACCATCCAATTTGATTTTATACACATCCAATGTCACAAAATCAAAATTACCAAGACTTTATTAAGGCATAATCAATTCGGCCAAGGGAAAAATTAGGGATTTATGTTCAATTCAAAATTCAATCCAATTGACCTTAAATTAACATCATCCTTAATGATTCTAATTCATCTAATGAATCAAAATCAAAAATTCCAAGAATTAAATTTTATCCTCACATTCGGCCAACATCAATATTTTGGGGAAAATTATTCCAAATCAATTTTCAACAAATTGGTCCAACCAAAATGCAATTCAACATGTTATAAGCATACTGAAACAATCAATTCATTCAAATCATGCTCAACACACATTTACCCAATTTTAAGCCCTAAAATTTTCATGCTCAAACCTAGGCTCTTGATGCCATTGTTGGTTTCTATTATGGTCCCGGATCGATTATAAGCATGAAAAACATTGCGAATACATATCGACGAAGTTGCGGAATACTCACATCACAGATCGATTGAGACGATTTGAAGCCGAATGGAGCCAAACGCTCACTGGTTTGGCGCCACTACTGTGCAGAATTTGCTCACTGTTTTGGGCAGTTTTGGATCCAAATTTGAAGCTCCAAACTTCGTCGAATGGATCCCGCCTCATGGGTGAACCTCCCTAACACCTTCGCAAGTCCCGTAAGTGTGCTAGCACTTGAGTTTTTGCCACAAAAACTCACTCATTGCTCCCTTGAAGCTCACGGCAGTGAGCTGTGAAGAAGAAGGAGATGAAGCCCTTTTGGGCGTGAGTGGTGAGAGAGAATTGGAGAGGAAGTGTTATGGTTAACTTATTAAATGAATTACCAAAATGCTTTATATATTTTTCCAAAAAATAATAAGCATTTACCATTTTATTTATCAAATAAAATCAAATGGAAATGGCATCTCAACCACCAACACTATTCCACCAAAACACATCAACTATTCATTTCACTTTATTAAAGTGACATGTCTTTCAATCAATCAATCACATCACTCAAAGTGACATTTGATTTGACGCTTGATGTGACGAATGATTTGACGCCTGATGTGACTTGCGTCGCCGCACTCGAATTCGAAATACGAATGCGCTCGCAATCACACTCGGGCTCGGTTTCGCTAATTCCTAATTAGCGAGTTTTCCGTCGCGTCGTAATTAAATGATTACGCCTAGCGAATTCACTATTCACATCGCTAACGAATTAATTCTAAATTAATTCGTTCGCCCGAATTAAAATCCAATTTCAATTCCGCGTCGAAATCCAATTTCGTTTAATATATCGAATATATTAATTTATCGATTAATTCCAAATTAATCATTCTCTCTCTTTGGACGATATTTTATCCCAGATAAAATATCTCGATAATTAATCCTAGATTAATTTTCTCTTTCTTCTATATAATCCCAGATTATTAATGAGTGCGAGTTATGCGTCATCGGTGCATTATCGGGAAGCGACCCATGAGATCCCTGGATAATTCAGCAGTAAATACGGTCGTCGGAATATCCGAATCACGTACGTACCAAGTACTACGTTCTACCGATTTACGAGACAAGATCGGCTTCTAGCAAAGCATGAAGTCTATCGAATTCTCCGGTCATATTCTCTAAGAATATTTAATATCTATATCAAGCGTAGTATACCAAGTATCGTGTATATCGGCCCAGTATCGGATAGTCACGTGCTAGGGCTGGGGCTGGATAAGTGTCTGCCCCGTCCGAAGCACATATCGGATGTCTGGTAACTAGTCTCTATAATCGGATATATATGACCTTGTCACAATATCCCGATGGCCGGCCAGCACTTAAGAGCACTAATACAGTATCCTGCGTGACATCATCTCCACTATGACTGGAGTGATACTTCCGTCTTGACATCACACCCAATACTCTACGATTCTCAATATACCCAGCATTGGCGTACACAGAACCGGTTAGAGTCCTAGACGACCTCAACAAAAGTATATTGATTGTCGTAAGCATTAGCGGTGCAAGTCTCAGGTTAAGACCATACACACCTACCCTGATGTTGGACTCCCATAGACACATAGTCATAATACCAATGGGATTCCGAGGGGTCTATCCAGAGCAAAGCTGTTTCCCGTACCATCGGTGAAACACAACCTCCTATCGCACTTGCATGAGTATCCAATAC
The DNA here is from genome assembly GCA_019454045.1 of Zanthoxylum bungeanum. NCBI lineage: Eukaryota > Viridiplantae > Streptophyta > Magnoliopsida > Sapindales > Rutaceae > Zanthoxylum > Zanthoxylum bungeanum. Next base: position 4,087 of record SKCR01013932.1, read on the forward strand.
CCAAATATATGAGAACTATGCCGTTGTGCCCTCACAACGCGCACAAGTGCAATACTAGCCTATTTCGCATTATCGATGTCCAGTCTCGATAATACTCCGGCTAGGGATATTTAAATGATTAATCCTTCGTGGACTGATACTGTCTCATATCATCTCAATCCAGGAACTAATCATATGGACCTCTCTTCATTTATATATCTAAGGTGATCTAATCACAAATGATGAGAGTGCAATTTCCTTGTCACATAGTTAATTTGTACAACAACACTATGATCTGTACAAATAGTGACGCTATGGGTCATATTATCCAACATTAATGTTAGATATGATTGCGGACATGTAAAAGATGACATCCTTCGGATAAGGAGACAAAGACATAGGCCACATAAGTTTTAGGTATAGAATATAGCAGCAGAGAAGACGAAGAGAACTTTAAGTAAAAGGTTTAGAGGAAAAACTGTCGATATAAGGCAATAATAGAAAAAGGATACTAGATAAATAATAACAAGAATGCCTACATTAGTGATGAAATGAGACTGAAATTACATTAAATAGAAAATAGAAGGAAGATAACGAGTATAATCGTATATTCACTTCGCAACGAACCGCTTTGATTAATGCTTAGGTGACTTGAGACGAGTTTATTAGGGTAAAACGTAAGACGTCCAAATAAAACCAAGTAAATAGATATTGTTGAGATCAGGACAATACTTGTTGGAATAAGACTAAAGGCAAAAAGTGAAAGTTGGATGAACGGACAAGGAAAACATATCAGTGTGAAAGGCAGGTAACCAAAAACCATATTAACAATGAATTTGAAGATACGGAAGAGTGTGAACATTAACCAGAATCGAGTCGCCAATGTCAACGTTAATAGGAAGCTAGAAGTACATGAAAAGATTGGTTATAAGCCATGGGGTCCTAAGCACCATAGATAGATAGAGGCACGAGAACGTGAAGGTCGGAAGTGATACTAGTTGAAATTTAGCAAAGAGAAGGAAATAGTTAAATAGATAAATTAAGAGGAAGAATGCTAGGACTAGATCGAGCAATCAAGTATGAACATTGGTAATGGCAACAAGAGTTACTCTTATATATGTTTATTTTAGAGTTCAGTCAGAAGCCATGAGAAATCTAGTATTTCTGGAGACTCAAAAGTGCCAACTAAAAAAAACTCGAAGACATAGTTAATGAAATCAAATAAGTTGTTAAGTCTATTATGGATAAAGAAGATATGACTTAAGGGTAACCGTCTGAAAAGTCCTAAGAAGTATTAAATTAGAAATGATAACTCACCAGATAATCAAGTTAGAGGACGTTTTGTGTAACTAGAGAGATAGAAATGAGATATCTGTGATGCATGATAATGGTTATAACATGACGGTTGTGTAGAGCGCTTAGCATAAATTTCATAAATTTTAGACGAGGAATAAATCTCACAACCAAGAAGTCAAGAGATTTTTCACTAAAACCCAAGAACATTAGTACAATATATGCTAGTATAGCAAGGGGTATGATACAATAAAGCATATGTTAAGGTAAGATGAATAGTATATATATTTGCTACCTAAGTGATAAAGGAACAGCTTGTTAATGATCTTAGTTATTAACTCAAACTGGACCCAGATAATACAAATAATTTTCACCAAAGTAAAAGTTCATGCAGATAGATTGAAGCACATCCCCAGTTATGATTTTCAAGTCATGGCAAATGAGGTCCGCCAGGATAGTCGCATTGCACTATAGTATGATGACAACTTATATGGGACCGTCTTGAAGTAATGTGATATAGCTGATAAAGCAAAGTTGGCAGTGAATATACGATCATTTGGAATTCAATGGCCTAGAGGATAGTGTGTGTAGGAGCGAAGCGGGGTTTACCGTTATGCCTATGATGTTCGGTGACCACGACACTGTTGGGCTCGTAGCCCGTAGAGATTACGGATTAGCCCACGGGGGACTAAACCGGATAATGAAGGAGTCACCACCCAGTGTGAACTGAGAAAGATTTAAGGCCGCACTTACCTCTCGCAAGGGAAGACCTTTAACCGTTGGGTTCGGAATGGTCCCTTACTTATGCTAGTATTGAAGGGGTTTTAAGGCGGAAATCCGGTAATGCAGCGAAACAGTGGAAAATCAAAATTTTCCGATTTCAAAACTTTTTCTCGGATCAATTAACTAAACTTATTTATTTAATTATCCAATTATCAAATTCTGAAAAAATTACACAAGAAATCAAATTTCTTGGTAATTACCGAATTGCCCCAAAACATTGCATTTTGTTCATTTTAGTCCTAAACTGTTCAAAAAAAATTTGGATGATTCTAAATCATTTCTAAGATGAATTTGACATGTCATACATATAAAATAAAAATTGCAACATAAAATCCCAAATCTAGGTGGGAAATTGTGCATTTTGCACTTTATATGTTCAAAACACATTAAGATGAAATCAAATTAACCCAATATTTTATATTCATCATATACACATCCAAATACACAACATAAATGAAAAGCACCAAATTTGGAAGGGGTCTTAAACCCTAATTTTTCAATTTCAACAAATTTGACAAATTAGACCAAATTGATTAAATCCAACACTTCAATCAAGTTTCTACAACACCAATCAAGCCTCACCATAATTAAATAACTATAGAAAAATTCTAGGTCATTTAAGAGTGGGTCAATAACTCTAGAATGGCAACCAGTTTCTCAAACCATCAAAAGAATGCTAATTAACACCTTAGAAGTATTCTATGATCTTTATACATGCATAACCCTATCCTCAAACTTCCATCCTCCAAAAAAAAAAAGAATAAAGAATAGAAAAACATAAGAACATCAAAATATGAAGCCAACAACAAGAGGAATATTTTTCTCTCTAATGGCAAGTTGGAAATACTTACTAAAAACCAAGCTTTTCTTTGTTTTTCCTTTTCTTTCTCTCAAGCTTCCTTGTCTTCTTTTAATGGAGTTTTTGGATGATTGTTTTGACTTAATAAAACCCTAGAAATGAAACAAACAATTTATACCTCCAACTTATGCCTTGGCCGAAATTGTGGTAATAGAAAATATCATGATATTTTTTCAATTGTTTCATTAAAGCCTTTATCAACTTGTTAACTTTAATCATCAAACCATTTAATGAAAAGTTTAAAGTCAACAAAGGCAACTAAGTCATTTAAAATAAATATCATAACTTAGGATATTTATATTTTTAATTAATTTAATTATTTAACAATTAAATAATTAAATAATTATTTAAATACAAATATATTATATATATGTATTATATTTACAATAAAAATCAAATACATATATTTTTATGATATTAGTCAAATATCTCAATTTGACAATTAATTAATGTGTATTAATAAAATCTAACATTAATGCAAATACACAAAAAATTACGAATGACTATTGGGTCTCTACACATGTACTTTTGCGTTTAACCTTTAAACGACTTATAAATAATTAGCATTATTTATAAATGTTTCCTTAGTGCTCTACGAGTATATTTCATTAGTGAGACTCTCTACATTCAGGCATATCCGTCACGAAATCCAATTTCGTGTCCATAATTTACCCACCCGTAAATTATGACGACCACTGATAATCTCACTGAATCATACAGGTCGATGTCATGGCATATGTATAATTCCTCCATCACAGGTATTCGGATATATCCCAGAGATATAGATGTTAACATCAAATCTCTATAGGGACTATCCCGTCGACGTCTCTATTAGCAATTTAAGAAAAAAAAATTAGAACTGACTTCTAAAATGTAGCGAGGGCCCATGGTTTTTATCTGATTGTTAATCATAAGGACTACATATGCTCTGTACACATAACTGACGGATCCAATCTTGATACACACATGACACCCTGAGGATCTATCCACACCCAATGAACAGAAGGAGGTCTGAGCTAAATAGATCGGTGACGTGACTGCCATCTAAGTGTGGAAGATGTCTCATGCGCCCACAGTGGTATCTCAAGTCGAAAAATCACAAATGCTACTCAACCCGAGAAGATTCTTATTGACGTTGGTGTACCATCCATTAAGAATCTTGGATGAGTCGTTCAGTGTTTATCCGCTATAAACACCTACACGTCTATACGAGTCTCTAAGACTCATGGTTCATTGAGAAACCATTGGAATCATGTATTCCTGTATACGACATGTACCGGTCTCAACGGGTTTACTATACTGACCAAGTAGTGTAAACCTTGACCATAAACTTTCTGAGAATGACAACGTCATGATACAACTCAATGTCAGTTGCGACACTTTTGCAACAGCATCATGACTAGTCATTCTAAGATCTTTACGTCTTTACCATATTAAAAGATATATTATATTACATAAACTGCTTATATTATTCATAATAATAACATTTTACATTAGTATTATCAAATTAATACAACCGGGAATTTGCGCTCTGAGCACCAACCCCAGCAAGTATAATGTACGGGTTCACACAATGGTATAGTCAAGTCTTATGCAGTTCATGCAAGGCAATTCAAATAAAGACAAATTTGCACACCCATATAAGGCGACTGATTAAAGAAATAATTTAATATGAATAATGTAAAATATAAAGAAGAGGAAAAGTATAATGCAATATAAATAATTAATCACACGCGCATAATGCAAAATGAATAACTAAAGAAGTAAAAATGCATAAAATATAAAGAAAGAGGTCGATCCATATATGAGTATTTCCTGAGTGGGATATGAAGTTATATCCCAAGTATAAACCGCACTACCGTCCATTCGGATTCGGAAACGGAATTTACGTCTGGGTTTCCATCCGATATACCGCAAGGAATAATAACATACATAATCATCAATGCCATGTAAACGGACATAAAAATAGACACGAAACAATATAGCAATACATATACGTATGATCATGAACAAACATAAACAAAATAAAGGCAAAATAATAAAATAACAATAAAAGTGAATAAATAGATAAAAATAAACAACGAAATGCTAAAGAGGAAATGTGGCCAGAGATTTGGCCGTTTTTGATGTAGAGTTTCGCATACCCGGCTAGACGTATTTCATCCCCAACCAAGCATGCAACGTCCATAACTATAAAAATAAATATGGTAGGGGTGCCCTCAGGTCTTACCTTTTAAGTTGCTTTCTCGGAAGTGCGTTAGGGTGTCGCCGGAAGGATCGTTGGTTGCTGTTTCGTTGTTTCTGGTTGCTGGTTACTGGTTCACTATTTTTGGTTGTTTGTTCACTATTTTTTGTTGCTGGTTCGCTGTTTCTGGCTACTGTTTCACATTCTTGTTAGCTGTTTCTGCCCTCAGCTTCGCTATTTCTACCTTCTGCTGGTTCACAGTTTCACATTCTGATTGCTGGGTTTTGCTCACGATGCTGCTTCATGTTCAGGTTTACACGTCCCTTCTCATGCTGGTTCACGTTCTGATTGCTGGGTTCTGCTCACACTGGTTTTTTTTTTTGTTGATGTTGTTTTTCTTTCTTTTGTTGTTGTTGTTTTTCCCTCTGTTCTTCTTTTTTTTTCCGTCCTTTTCCTTTTCCTTTGTTCTCTTATTTATAGCTGCTGCCTCCAAGGGTTTTTCTTCTAAGTTGTCGCCACTCTCCTCCATTTTGTGTTAAGATTTTACTTTCCATATAAGGTGCTTAAGGGAATTATAAAGGGGAACTCAAATCATTTATATTAGGAAGTGAGAATCCTTTCTAATTTGGGTATAGGATCTTGCATATTTGGCAAGAAGGGTATTTCAAATCTTTATTAAGTTTGGCAAGTGATTTGATGAGGGGATTTGGGCGTGCATGGGGTTTTGGGCCACATTGATTGCATGGATCGATTGCATGGGCTGCATGGCAGGTCCGAAATAGAAGCAGATGCGTGTCCGAGGCTACAGTTTGTTGCAGAAGATGACTGAGTGAATCTGAGGCTGGCTAGTGAGTCTGAATCTGATGAGGGGCTAATTTTGGAGGTTTTCCTTCATTCTGACATTCGCAACTTCCACAACTTTTCAGGTAGTGCCTCCATACGAGGCTCATCATCGAGTCCATGTAAACATACAGTGTCTACAGTCGCCCCCACTTTGATGGGGCTTGTGCAGTGTATGACAGTGACAACCCAATCAAAGTCATGCATGCATTCTTTACTTACCTGATCCGTCCTCATTCTCGAGGCTCTTTGCTCGTCCTCATTCCTGAGGTTGTTCTCCATTCTTAGAGTTCTTCTCTATTCTTGGAGTTGCTCATCCTTATTCCCAAGGTTCCTCTCCATTCTTAGAGTTGCTCATCCTCATTCCCGAGGTTCTTCTCCATTCTTGGAGTTGCTCATCCTCATTCCCGAGGTTGTTTTCTTTTTATAGTTTCTCACCCCCGCCGCCTTTTCTTTTTCTTTATAGCCTGCGAACACAAAACAAAAATTATATGTAAGCGACATGTGTGCATGTATGCATGGATGCATTCCCTACTCTGATAGGGTTTCTTTGTCCTATTGGCTTGATGTCATCCTTGGTTAGGCATTCCTTGTGCTAGAGGGTTTTCTTCACCCCTTTAGGAATCCTCTTGGTCTTTGGTGCCCCTTTTCCTATAAGAAGCTTTAGGCGCTCCATTGGCTCAAGATCCCATTGTGTCCCTTATTCGCATGGTGGTAGACTGGTCATCCCTAGACCTAGCTCAGCTTTCTGCTCTCCGCTACCCGCACCGGGTCAAGGTGGATTATACCTTTTTGAGAGCGGCCTCATCCTTTTGGGATACTGAAAATCATGTCTTCTGATTCCCAGATTTCGAAATATGCCCTTTCCCCGAGGAGTTTTCTGCCATTCTCGTCTTGCATTTGTCTCTTACTACCCTTCTTGGATACTGAAAATCATGTCTTTTGATTCCCGACGCTTTCCTTTGCTGTCTTGAGGATGCAGAAAAGGTATTGCCTTGTGCTTCGTCCATTGAGTTACAAGTTCTTTTACGTGTATCTTCC
>SKCR01013933.1:0-10995 GCA_019454045.1 Zanthoxylum bungeanum
CAATTGGGTAAGGCGTTTAACGCCCAATATGACCCAGCCGCTGGTGTGGTTTCTATTAAGGTTCCAAGATCAATAATAAGCATGAAATATGTACGAATACAAATCAAATAAGTTGCGGAATACTCACATCGATCGGTTGAGCGACACGGCAAGTAACAAAACTTCAAGTTATGCTCCTCACAGTCACGGCAGAAGTAGCACTATCACAGCCCACTGGTTTCGGCCATGGTGGTCATTCGTCAAGCTCCAAGCTTCCGAATGATTCCCGGCTCATTGGTAGACTTCCCTATCACCTTCGCATGTCTTCTCGAGTGCTAGCTCTGTGATTTTTTGCAATAAAAACCACACACTCTTGCTTCCCAACTCACGATTTTTAGACAAAACCAGTAAACATTTTTCAGCCCCTTGGGCGTAAAGAGAGAAGGAGAGAGTAAAAGAGAAGAAGAGGAAAGAGAGAGAGATGTAAATGTGTAAAAGTGAGTTGTGTATTTGTTTTCTAAAAACATATACCAAAAAATTTGAAAATCAAATACCAAATATAAAATATTTGTAAATGTCTTTCAAAACATCACAATTGAGTTGAGTGTTAAACACTCTTCCATCAACTACCATCAGTCACATCACTCAATCAAGTTGTCAAGTAACATCACTCAAAGTGACAAGGATTGACGCTTGATGCGACTAATGATTGACGTTGATTTGACTTACGTGCCGCACTCGAATTCGAAATGCGAATGCGCTCGCAAACAATCTCAGGCTCGGGTTCACTAATTCCAAATTAACGAATTTTCCATTGCGTCGTAATTAAATGATTACGCCTAGCGAAATCACTATTCACGTCGCTAACGAATTAATTCTAAATTAATTCCTTTGCCCGAATTAAAATCTAATTTTAATTCCGCGTCAAAATCCAATCTCATTTAATATATCGAATATATTAATTTATCGATTAATTGCAAATTAATTCGTTATCTCTCTTTAAATGATATTTTATCCCAGATAAAATATCTCCGCAATTAATCCCAGATTAATTTTCTCTCTCTTCTAATTAATCCCAGATAATTATTAAAGTGCGAGTCATACGTCATCGGTGAATCTTTGGGAAGCGACCCATGAGATCCCCGGATATGTTGGCAGTAAATTCGGTCGTCAGACTATCCGAACACGTAAGTACCTCGTACTACGTTTATACCAATTTACAAGACAAGGTTGGCTTCTAGCAAAGCGCCATGCCTACCCAATTCTCCGGAAATATCCTTACAGGAATAAAGGATCTATATCAGGCGTAATATACGTAGTATTGCGTATTTTTGTCCAGTATCGGATGATCACGTGCTAGGCCTGGGGCTGGAATTGTGTCTGCCCCGTACGAAGCACTTGTCGGATGTCCGGTAACTAGTCTCTATAATCGGATAAACATGACCTTGTCATTTTATCCCGATGACTGCAGTACTTAAGAGTACTAGTACCGTATCCTACGTTACCATCATCTCCATATGACTGGAGTGACACTTCCGTCTGACATCACACCCAACACACTACGATTCTCAATATACCCAGCATTGGCGTACACAGAACTTGTTAAAGCCATGGACGACCGCAACCAAAGTATATTGATTGTCGCAAGTATTAGCGGTGCAAGTCTCAGGTTAAGACCAAATACACCTACCCTGATTTCGGACTTCCAAAGACACATAGTCATACTACCAATGGAATTCCGAGGGGTCTATCCAGAGCGAAGCTGTTTCCCGTACCATCGGTAAAAACACAACCTCATATTACATTTGCATGAGTATCCTATACCCAAATATATGAGAACTATGCCGTTGTGCCCTCACAACGCGCACAAGTGCAATACTAGTCTTTTACGTATTTATCGATGTCCAATCTCGATAATACTCTGACTAGGATATTTAATGATTTATCTTCGTGGACTGATACTGTCTCATATCATTCTCCGTCCATGAAAAAATCATAGGGACCTCCTATCATTTATATATCTAGGTGATCTAATCACAAATGATAAGAGTGCAATCTCCTTTGTCACATAGTTAATTTGTACAACAACACCATGATCTGTACAAATAGTGACGCTATGGGTCATAATTGTCCAACAATCTCCCACTTGGCCTATAGCCAATCACTCGAGTGTCTTACACCCGAACTATGTACGGTTGGCTCAAACTGCTGAGAAATGCTTTCGTCAGCGGATTTGCATGATTATCATCTGATGCGATTTATTCGATCATCACATCGCCACGATGTATGATCCGAACGAATCAGATGAATATCGAAGTATTTATCTGGATCGTTGATGAGACCATTAATTCTTTAGCTTGTGCTCAGCCTAGCTTAGCTGCTAATAGAATTATATCTAATCTAATTAGATTTGTTATCGACCCAGAAGGCTTCTATTGCCGCCTCAGCTGCAGCAATAACCCGCATTAGTTGTTTATTCGGTAACGGTATCTTGCTGGAAGATTTCCAGCTCACTGTTCCGTTATTCAAACTTTGTAGTACCATTTGCGACTTATAGTCGTTTTATCGGTTAGGAAACTTGCTACAGTGATCCCAGTCACTTCAAGTTCTCCATCTCCATAGACTAAGACAACATCCTTAGTTCTCTAAGATACTAACGGATGTTCTTAACATCAATCCAGTGACTATCACTTGGATTGGCCTGTTTGTGATTCATATGCTCAAAGCGTATGAGACACCAGGTCGCGTACATTTTTCAATGTACGAATTCTCGGAGAGTTTCTCGAAAGCCAAGCTTTCACCGATTGTTATTATGGGAATATCATTCCAAGAAATGACATGTTATCATAATTTATAGGACAACCACTGTCAGTGCGCTCCAATAACCCTCTTATATACACAAGAATCATTTCGTTTTGAATTAAATCATAAACTATTATGATTACATCAAAACGACAATTCCAAGAACCTAATGCTTGCTTCAATCCAAACATGGATCGAATAAACCGCAAACCTTGTTTGCTAGTTTTGGTACGACAAAACCGACATGATGTTATAAACATCCTCCAAAAGGTTTCCTTTTCAGGAAAGTGATTTTCCCGTTCAGCTGCCATATTTCATAAATGAAACATGCAGCGTTAGCAAGCATTATCCAAATGGATTTACCGTGGCAACAAGTAAAAGGTTGAATCGTAATCAACATAATGTTGTTGATAACGATACCTTTCCGCTACAAGCCTAGCTTAGTACGTTGGTATGTTGCCATCCATGTATGTCTTCCTTGAAGACTTATAAGTACCAATAGGCACAATGCCTTGCGGTACATCAACTAGTGTCCAAACTTGTTGATATACATGGAATCCATTTCGGATGTCATGGCACTTTGCCATAATTGGGAGTCGATACATTGTATCACTTCCTCATACGTAGTCAGTTGGTATTCCTCAAAAGATAGACATCTTTATGAGGTGAGATCAGAAACCCATACCCCAGGTTGTTTTCTGACTCTCTCCGACCTACGCGGTTCTTGTGTATTCGAAGATTAATGGCAATAGTTCATCCTTGATGAACTATTTGTGTTCATTAGGATTTGGTGCCTTGAATAGTATTACTCTGATTTTCATCGAGTTTTACTATCCTCACTTACCACTGCATATCGGTATTCCTCTTAGGAAAACCGCATGGTGAGCAACAATCTAATTGTTCTCTTGTGAGTTGTATAAGTAAAATACTTATGGTATCCCTAGGATATCCTACAATTGGCACTTATCCAATTTGGGTTCTAGTTTGGTATCATCCAAACGTATGCCTAGCATTCCCAAATTATCAGGAATGAGAAACTGGTTTCTTTCCGTTCATATCTAATATGATATCTGTCAAACAGATTATTATGGAACCTTATTCTAAATACGTTCTTGCACTGTTTATGCTTATCCGTTTGAAGGAAAGGTGGTAGCTCAGAGTGACTCATGATTAACCTTATCATGTCCAACAAAATTCGATTTATCCTGTTCGGACACACCGTCAAACTGACGTGTTCCGAGAGGAGTCATCATTGAAAGAATATTATACTCTTTCAAGTATTTAAGAAACTTATTGCTTAAGTATTTTCCATTACGGTCTTACCGTGACGGTCTAATACTTTAGCCGATCTATTTGTCTATTTCGTGTCGAAACTTAAAAAGTTTCCGATGTGTTCTTCAAAAGAAACACATAACCATAACGCGATGCCACATCCGTATAGGTCACGAAATATTCATATCCACTTCTAGCCTAGCTAGACATGGGCCCATTTGCTTCACTATGAACGAGGGCTAACATATTGGTGGCATTTACACTTTTACCAAGTAAATAGTGTTTTAGGCACTTTGCCCAATAAACTAGATTCGTAGACTTTATTTTGAATAGTATCAAATCAGTCCGAGTACCCACTCTTCAAAGTGTGGATATACGATTCTTGTTTAATTGTGTCCCAGAAAACAATGCCACAATATGTTTCATATGATCAAATCAGTTTGAGCTTTTTGTCTGTCATGTTATATATTTGAGATTTATTTTATTCAAAATATAAATTATGTTATTCACATCTAATGTGTTTATCTCAATATCATCTTTATATAATAAAACACTTTAGTGTTCTAGAATATAAAGGATCACCCGCAGCGGGTTAAACACTGATATAGAGATAATGTTTCTAGTCAAACTAGTTACATTATAACAGTTCCCTAATTTAAGTACACACCCGAGGGTAGTTCCTAAATTTAGGTATCTACGGTTAAAACATCGACTTTCGTCCCGTTTCCAATTCGCAGTTAAATCTCTATTGAAGTCAGTATCCTGTTCAAAACAGATTCTGAACACCAATACATATATTTTATGTACCACACTAAATATTTAAAATCTAATTTTAATACTAGTAGTGAATATATTTATGACAAACACATTTGAAGTCGGAGCCTTGCTCATTCTTCAATTCCTCATGTCTGCTTTGTCCAAACGGCAGTCACGCTTGCGATCCCGTTTGCCACAATTTAGGCAGACATTTTGGGATATGTCATTTATCTTCCCAGAAGATTATAATGATTTTGCCTTTGCCTTTTTCACATTCCAGTAGCTTTGGCCAAGCCTCGGGTTTCTAGAATATCGAAGTAAGGTCCGCCTTGCGCTACTCGCCTAATTGCAAAGTTTGACTTTATCTCCTTGAGAATAGTCATTAACTCTCCAAGAGTTATTTATTAATATTTTGTACTTCTAAGATCTAAATTATCATATTAAGGATCTAATCCTTAGTTCTGATTCAGAAATTAAGGAGTCTACTGCGACAAGCAATGGATTAAGCACTAAAGTTATCATTGCATGATCTTCCAAAGATTATTCTCTACTGTTTGCTTAACTCCGGGCTAGGCTTAATATTATTTTATCAAATAAAATAAATTTATTATTTTCCAGGACCATCCTGAAATTATATTCCCAATTTGAAAATTAAACCATTAAATACATTTTCCTTTTAAATGTCAATCTTTCAATTCTATCTTGATTTTAATAGTCCAACTATTTAATCAACTATAATTAAATTATTTGAATATAGTCCAACTATTAATTAAAACAACGATTTAAATATTAGTCCAACTAACATTTAATTGATTTGACGAATGATATTTGAATGAGCGCGTATGGCAAGTAATTAAACGAGTATTGCAAATTCAATTCTTGCCTCCCACTATTTTTCGGCGAGCCTCTAACCATATGTCGAGTACTCGGGAAACCGTGTTTCCTAGTGGGCTAGGATCCCGTTAAATATCACACAATCTTGACTTTGGCCAACAAATTATATGATAATTAACTAGGTAGATCTCTAAGATCGATTGGATCCAATCCAATTCCTAGATCCGTAGGGGGCATCTAAGTCCGAAACATATATCTTATATATGCCAATACATCCAATGTATTACCTAACCTTTTTCCTCTGAATCAACTAAGTCTTGGCTTTGGCACAATAAACTTAGTGATCCCAGTTAAGCGTGACCCATTGACCATGGAAAGCTTCGTAATCAATGTCGAGGACAAGAAGTGGTCTTGACTTTGGCCAACAAACCACAACTTGGACAAGACACCAATATGGAACAAAGCTCTCGTGATTCAAACACATCCTCGACGGACAAAGGCCATGACTTTGGCCAACAAGCCAATACCAGTCTCGGATCTTGAGTGCGAATCACTCAATGGAAGGAAAGACGCTTAATATTTTGCGAGGGTTTTCGAGTGTAAATTGGCAACCAATTTATTATCTTTGTTAAGGTCTCATCATCATACACCCTTAAACATGCATTCTAAACACATAATAAAGCGCGTATGTAAAATAATAATGATATGCGGATGGATACTTTACACATTGAACCTAGATCAAATCTCTTCATTTCTCTCTCCCGCTAGCACATGTATTTACTTCTACCCGTTACACTACACTTCTAAAGAAACCTCATTTACATTGAGGGGAATATGTGAGAATAAAATACAAAGAATAAGGAGGTAGGTATAAGGCTGGACACGCAGGTCCAATTAATAAATCAAATTTATTACAACAATTTCTAAAATTGTCCATCCCACCCAGCTAATATCCATCCGATATATATTATTCATGCATCGCAACCATGTATTCACACAGTATGTTATCAATCAATCTAATCAAATTAATTAATCTGATAATTAGTGATCATCCAATGTTCAAACAACGATTTGATTTTGTGCGAGTCAAACGTTTTGCGAATAAGTACTTAAAGTACGAATTCTCGATTTAAATTAAACTACACAACTAAATCCAATTCAATTTGTATTTAATTCTAATTCTCTTATTTAATTCCAAATTAAACCACTACACTTTATTAATGAACTTTTACGACTTAAATTCCAAATTTAATCGTTACGGGTCTCAAAGCCCGATTAACGTCCAACGTCAATTTAATTAAGTCCAATGTGCTTTTAATTAATTTCTTAAGGTGTGGACTTTTGGTCAACACGGGTCGAACCGAATAACCAAAATCCCATCCGGGAATTACCCCATAAGCCTAGAAATCAATTTGGCCCATTAGCCCAATTAAACTTTAAATGTCCATTAAGTCGCATTTGGGCTTTATGGAGGCGGTTTTGGGCCCAATTGGATCCAACCAATTAGCCTAAACCCAACTTTGTACAACAAAAATAAGCCCATTACAACACAAATGCCCAAATCCAATTTTAAGGCCCAACATAATTAAACACAAAAATTCAATTTCACATTTAATTAATCTAAAGTGTATATCATGATTAATCACCCAAATTAACATTTCTAAAACATCAATTTATACAATTAATCATGCTCATTTTCATCATCACATGTCCAACACATTTTGATTAAAATCAAACCCAATTTTACATGCTATATGTCTCGGCAATATAGGGCATTTTATGTCCAATTCGAATTCAATCAAATTAAATCCAATTCGACATTAATCAATATCCCCAAATGATTCCAATTCATCCAATGAACAAAATCAAAAAATTCCAAGACAATTAGGGCACCAAACTCTCGGCCAACATAAAATTTTGGGGAAAAATGATCCAATCACCATTTCATGAAATTGATCCAATCAATCTTCAATTAAACATGTATTAAGCATACTCAAACATCCAATTATTCAAATCATGCTCAAATACAAATTACCCAAATTTTAAGCCTAAACGTTTTCATGCTCAAACCTTGCTCTAGATGCCATTGTTGGTTTTTATTAAGGTCCCAAGATCAATAATAAGCATGAAATATGTGCGAATACAAATCAACGAAGTTGCGGAATACTCACATCGATCGGTTGAGCGACGCGGCAAGCAACAAAACTTCAAGTTTCTGCTCCTCACAGTCACGGCAGTAGCACTGTCACAGTCCACTGGTTTCGGCCATGGTGGTCCTTCATCAAGCTCCAAGCTTAGTCGAATGATTCCCGGATCATGGGTAGACTTCCCTATCACCTTCGCATGTCTCTCGGAGTGCTAGCTCTTGTGATTTTGCCACAAAAACCACACACTTTCTTCCCAAATCACTGTTTTTAGACAAAAACCAGTAAGCATTTTTCAGCCCCTTGGGCGTGTGAAAGAAGAGAGGAAAGAGAGAAGGGAGATGTAAATGTGTAAAAGTGATTTGTGTATTTGTTTTCTAAAAACTATACCAAAAAATTTGAAAATCAAATACCAAATATAAATATTTGTAAATGTCTTTCAAACATCACAATTGAGTGTTAACACTCTTCCATCAACTACCATCAAGTCACATCACTCAATCAAGTTGTCAAGTCACATCACTCAAAGTGACAAGTGATTTGATGCTTGATGCGACTAATGATTTGACGCTTGATTTGACTTGCGTGCCGCCACTCGAATTTGAAATGCGAATGCGCTCGCAAATAATCTCGGGCTCGGGTTCGCTAATTCCAAATTAACGAATTTTCTGTTGCGTCGTAATTAAATGATTACGGCTAGCGAATCATTATTCACATCGCTAACGAATTAATTCTAATTAATTCGTTCGCCAGAATTAAAATCTAATTTTAATTCCGCGTCGAAATCCAATCTCGTTTAATATATCGAATATTAATTTATCAATTAATTCCAAATTAAATTATCTCTCTCTTAAATGATATTTATCCATCGATTAATTCCAAATTAATTGTTATCTCCTTTAAATGATTTTATCCCAGATAAAATATCTCCGCAATTAATCACAGATTAATTTTCTCTCTCTTCTAATTAATCCTAGATTAATTCAAAGTGCGAGTCATACGTCATCAGTGAATCTTTGGAAGCGACCCATGAGATCCCCAGATATGTTGGCAGTAAATTCAGTCGTCGGACTATCCGAACACGTAAGTACCTCGTACTACGTTTATACCGATTTATAAGACAAGGTTGGCTTCTAGCAAAGCACCATGCCTACCCAATTCTCCAGAAATATCCTTACATGAATAAAGGATCTATATCAGATGTAGTATATGTAGTATTGCGTATTTCTGTCCAGTATCGGATGATCACGTGCTAGGCCTGGGGCTGGAATTTTGTCTGCCCCGTACGAATCACATGTCGGATGTTTGGTAACTAGTCTCTATAATCGGATAAACATGACCTTGTCATTTTATCCCGATGACTACAGTACTTAAGAGTACTAGTACCGTATCCTACGTACCATCATCTCCATATGACTGGAGTGACACTTCCGTCTTGACATCACACCCAACACACTACGATTCTCAATATACCCAGCATTGGCGTACACAGAACCTGTTAAAGCCCTGGACGATCGCAACCAAAGTATATTGATTGTCGCAAGTATTAGCGGTGCAAGTCTCAGGTTAAGACCAAATACACCTACCCTGATTTCAGACTTCCATAGACACATAGTCAAACTACCAATGGAATTCCGAGGGGGTCTATCCAGAGCGAAGCTGTTTCCCGTACCATCGGTGAAACACAACCTCCTATTACACTTGCATGAGTATCCTATACCCAAATATATGAGAACTATGTCGCTGTGCCCTCACAACGCGCACAAGTGCAATACTAGTCTTTTACGTATTTATCGATGTCCAATCTCGATAATACTCTGACTTGGGATATTTAATGATTTATCTTTCGTGGACTGATACTGTCTCATATCATTCTCCGTCCAGGAACAAATCATAGGGACCTCCTATCATTTATATATCTAGGTGACTTAATCACAAATGATAAGAGTGCAATCTCATTTGTCACATAGTTAATTTGTACAACAACACCATGATCTGTACAAATAGTGACGCTATGGGTCATAATTGTCCAACAGCCGCATATGCCAAAGTCAGTATTATTTACAACAGGTAAACTACGTTTATTAACTCCAGTTTTTAAAATATCTTTTGAAGTTTGCAAGTTAAATGACATGCTTATTGGACAACAAAGGATCTGAATATTATGTTATCATACAAAAACAAAGAACAGTTCTTAATACAATAACTTTCTATATCCAATACAAAAAGAGATATAATATTAGCTACACATCCTGGTACAAAATAACAATCATTTAAAAAAAGTGTCCTATTCGGCAAATGGATCTAGCATACTCCTACTGCAAATGCATCCAGAGAGTCTCCACTCCCGAATCGCAACTGCATCTCCCCATGCTTCATTTTCCTACTTTCCTTCAGCACCTACAACGAATTGCAAATGTGAAAAGGACAAGCAAAATCTAAAATCTAGTTGGATGTAGCGGCTTCACAAGCCAACGATATATCAATAACTGGAAAAATAAATGTACCTGATGTAGATGCTCTCTCCTTCCTCAGCTGGGCAATGTAGTCAGGACAATTCCTTTTCCAGTGCCCGAATTTACTGCAGTGATGGCACTTGTCGTCATAAGCCCTCTTGGGCTTTGCTATCTTTGCCTGTGGTTGAGGACCGAAACCCTTCTTCTTCCCTTTCTTCTCATTTCCCTTTGACCAAGTCTGGGAAGAAGCAGAAAGTGAAGTAGGTCTCGGAGGGCGAGTCGGTACTCCCTTCCTGAGGTCCTCTTCCGTCGTGAGCAGCATCCTATGCAACTCATGGTAGGTACAGATAATCCCATTCATGTTGAAATACATCATAAATTGGCGATATGAAGCTGTGAGTGAACCAAGAATGACACTCCTACCGAGAATGTCATTCAGAGGGAGATTATGTTGCCTCAATTGATCAATCAAATCGATCATATGAAGAACATAAGAGCTTACAACTTGCCCCTCATCCAATCGCACATGGAAAAGTTCCATTGCGACCTTATAAACAACGACTTGTTCTTGGTTCTCAAGAGATTCTCTTAATCGTGACATCATACTATACACATCTGACATGCCATAGTATCGTTTCTTGAGTCCCGGAGACAGTGAACTTAGGATGTATGATTTAACTTTTAAACCATCATCCTTCCAAGCTTGGAAAACTTGGAGTTCTTCCAGTGTAGCATCCTCGGCCACAGCAAGG
>SKCR01013934.1:0-11090 GCA_019454045.1 Zanthoxylum bungeanum
CGCATCTCAACCGCTCGATGTAAGTATTCCGCACTTCAATCGTTGTATTCGCTTATGATTCATGCTTGAGTTTTGATCTTGGGACCTCTAGAAACTCCTACAGTATGAATAGTGCTAGTGGGAGAGAGGAAATTGAGAGATTTGTTCTAGGAATAAAGTTTATTATATATCCATCTAAATATCATTATTATTTTATTTGCGCCTTATTATGATTTAGAATGCATGCTTAAGGGTGTATGATGAGACCTAATTAAAGATAATAAATTGGTTGCTAAATCGCGATAAAAACCCTCATTTTATATTAAGCATTTTTTTCTTCCATTGAGTGATTCTCTCTCAAGATCCAAGATTGGCATTGGTTTGTTCGCCAAAGTCAAGACCTTTGTCCATCACAGATGTGTTTGAATCAAGAAAGCTTTGTTGCATATCGTACGTCTTGGGCAAAATTTGATTTATTGGCCAAAGTCAAGGTCACTTCTTGTTCATCGACCTCGATGCTTAACTTGTTTCATTAAGTTTGTTGAGCCAAAGCCAAGGCTTAGTTTATTGAGAGGAAAATGGTTTAGGAATATATTGGATATATTGGCATATATTGGATATATGTTTCAGACTTGGAGGTCCACCTACTGGATCTAGGAATTGGATGGGATCCAATTGATCTTAGAGGTCTACCTATTTAAGTTTCATACAACTTGTTAGCCAAAGTCAAGGTTGTGTGTTATTTAACAGGATCCTAGCCCACTAGGAAACTAGGTTTCCCGAGTACTCCACAGAGGGTTAGAGGCTCGTCGAAAAAAAGTGGGAGGCAAGTATTAAATTTTCAATTTCGTTTAAATAGTTTCGAATACGCGCTCATTTCATTTTTCGTCATTAATAATTTATAAATATATTAGTTGGACTAATATTCAATTGTTGTATTAATTAAACAGTTAGACTGTATTCAAACTACTTCATTTGTAGTTGGTTATATAATTGGATTATGGTAATCATTACAATTGAATGTAACCGATCAATTGTAGTTGATTATATAGTTAGACTATAGTAATCATTATATTCGATTGTACCTGAAATCGTTGATTACATAGTAGGACTATTGCAATCAAGATAGCTGAAAAATTAACGTTTATAACACAATACTGGGTGAAAATGTATTTAAACGGCTCTAATTTTCAGAATGGGAATAGAACATCAGGATAGTTCTAGGAGCTTAGAAGTTATTCTATTTGATAGAAAAACCTTTCGGTCCTGAGCCCGGAGTTGAGCGAATAGTAGAGCATGAGCTTATGAAGACTCATTGTGATGATAAATTTAGTGCTCAATCCGTTATGCACAGCCAGAGCTTCTTAAAAGGACATATCCCAAGTTGTCTACCTAAACTGTGGCAAACGAGGTCACTAAAAGTATAATTTCCATATGGACAAGGCAAACATGAAGGAAGTGAAGGCGGGACAAGGCTCTGGCTTCAAGTATGTTTGTTATAAACATGTTCACTACTGGTTTGAAAATTGGATTTTTGATATTAGATGTGACATAAATATGTACTGAAGTGAGGGATCTGTTAATTAGCAGGATACTAACTTCAGGTGAGATCGACATGCGAGTCGTAAACAAGACGAGAGTCGCTGTTTTGACAGTAGAAACCTAAGTTTTGGTACTGCCCTTTGGGCATGTACATAAATTAGGAGACTGTTATAATGTATCTAGTTTGACTAGAAACATTATCTCTATATCTAGTTTAACCCGTTGCGGGTATACCTTTATATTCTAAAACACTAAGTGTTTTTTTCATAAAGATGATATTGAGATAAACACATTAGATTTGAATAACAGTATTTATATTTAGAATATGTAAATGAATCTCAAACATATAACATGAGAAACAAATAGCTCAAATTGAGTAAATCAAATGAGACTTATTTGTGGCATTGTCATCTGGGATGCATTAATAAGACTCGTATATCCACACTTTCGAAGAGTATATACTTGGACGGATTTGATCATAATTCAAATGATGTCTACGAAACTTGTTTATTAGGAAAAGTGCCTAAAACACCTTGTACATGGTAAATGTGTACATGCCATCGATCTGTTAGCCCTCGTTCAAAGTGACATAAGTAGGCCCATATCTAGCCAAGCTAGAGGTGGATATGAATACTTCGTAACCTTTACGGATGTGGCATCACGTTACGGTTATGTGAAACACAAGTCATAAACTTTTGATAAATTCAAAGTGTTTCGACACGAAGTATAAAAACAGACTAGTAAAAGTATTAAAAACATTACGGTCAGACCATAGTGTAAAATACTTAAACATATGAGTTTCAAGATTAATTCAAAGAGTATAGTATTCTTTCACAGTCTACTCTTCACGGGACACCTCAATTTGACGGTGTGTCCGAATATAGAAACCGAACTTTGTTGGACTACGCCTTGAGTGCACATATATTTTGCCCTTGGAGCTAGCCTAGGCAAATAACTCAAAACTTTTAACTCGAGGTTCCTCTAGTCAATTAGACTTAAAGATCCTCAAATTCATTGGCTTACTCTTAAACTTTAGAGTTGCTCACTTATATAAACCCAATATATGAAAGGTTTGGTGTAAAGATTTGTGAATAATTCTTTGGGTTTATATAGTGCTCTAAAGACAACAAAATTAATTAAGAATCCGATGTGTGATAAAAGCTAATTTAATATTAGCCATTGGATCTTAATTTAGTGTTTTAATGATATTATAAAACCCTAATAAGAGTTTGGGCATAATTGGAATTGAAAACAAAAAACAAAATTTTTTTACTATTCATGTGAATAGTAAATTTTTTTTTATTCCAATTCGCAAAGATCCCCCATCGTCATTCACCAATCCCTAAGCCGCTATGGAACCTTATAAATGATATGTTCAATAATTAAACACATTGAACCATTTATGAAAAATTCCTACATCAATCATATATGCTGTTATATTTGTACTGTGCACTGCTAACGATTGATTTCGACTTTATTGTGTGTGACCTTTTGGGTTCCCCTCAAGTTGGACATGCAATGAATTGTGATAATTTAATCGAATATAAATTATCCTCCGATCAGATGGTCGTTCGATTTCAATGACCAATGTTGACATATAGCAACATGCCAAGGCCCCCAAATGAGAAGGAAATATATATATATATATACGTATTATGTATGCGATTTACATATTATACGGTCCCTCGCCTCGCTGTATCCCCACCTATTGACCTAGAGTAGGGAAAGTGTCTACCCATATGGTCAAAGGTATGATGTTGATAGTGTCATGAATCGTGCTAACCCAAGAATCTCACATGATTCTTCCGCTGTGGCCACAGTCTCAAGCATTGATCATACATATCAACCCTTGAACTGAAATAATACTCTTATAAGAAAATATTATCCGAGAGAGTGGTGATTCTCTGTTATATATTTACAAACTTCATGTGTTTCAACAAATGACCCAATCATACCCTTATGACCGGATCTTTTGAAATGGTGAAGGAGAATGTCAAAGTTATTTGATCCACACATAAGATTGTAAAGACCTCAAGTCTAAGGACTAGTTATATAATCGATACATGAAAGTTCTCACAGACACATGGGATAAACACTCCATATGAAAACTTTCAACGGTCAGTTTAATGGACACGAGCAACTCATGCATCCATGTGATAAACCAAGCTGATGGATCTCCGCTAGTAGCCTATGAGATCGTCTACCCCACTTAAAGGCGGATCATATCATCATGCTAGTCTCTCCGCTTTGTGAACGCCCAGATTATTCACAAAACTATGACTAGGAATATTTAAGAGTAATGATTCTCAAAAGGCGTGGAAGCCATCGTTACTCCAAGGGCTTTGTTACAGTGTTGATGATTCATATAAGTTATGTATGACACGTATAATAAAGATTGCCATTTTATTAATTAATGCAAATATTACAAATACATGTACATATAGCCCATCCACAAGTTGGGTATAGGGCATATCCCTAACAATCTCCCACTTTCACTATAGCCAACTACTATGAATCTGGACACTATACTTTCGGGTGTGCCTATCATGATTTTGTTGAGTCAGCCCTTTAGTCAGAGAATCTGCAAGATTATCTTATGTGGGTATTTTATCTATAATAACTTATTTTCTCTTAACAATCTCCCTGATGAGATGAATTCGTCTGAGTACATGTTTGGATTTCCGGTGGGACCTGTTGAGTTTCAATCAAGTCCCAAGATCATAAATCATGCATAACAACGAGTAGAATACAACCAAATGAGGTGCGGAAAAACTCACATGGATCGGTAGAGATGCATCAAAGATGGACCAAATTCGCACTTCATGTTTCTGCCTCCATCAAGCTCGGTTTTGGGCCTTCTTGAACTGCAGTGGACTGCACGGTGGGGGCTGTTTTGATGCTCCAAAAATCGGCCATGAAAGACTCCATTGAAGCCCCAAGCTTCAAGCTTTCCAAGCTCACAAATTAAAGTTTTGCCTATCACCATAATATAACCAATGTGTGTGCTAGCACTACTCTTCTTCCTTTGCTTCTCAAAATTTCGGTCAAACCAGAAATTTTTGGAGAAGAAATCGGCTCCATGCCGAAAGTGGAAGTAGGAGAGAAGAAAGAGAGGGAGAGGAAGAGATGCGTAAAAAGGTGAGAGAAAAAAGTAAAAAGAAAATAAAATGTAATAGGTTTTTATATTTTTTCAAAATTAAAACCATTTACCATATATTTTACTTTTCTTTAAATGCTGAAGTCAAAAAGCAAAAAGCAAAAGTTGCTTTTTAACTCTCTACATCAATCACTCTAATCAAGTGACAACATGTCATATCACTCAAAGTGACAATTGATTCGACGCTTGATGTGACTAGCGATTTGACGCACGATTTGACTTGCCTGCCGCACTCGAATTCGAAATGCGAATGCGCTCGCAAATAATCCCGGCTCGGGTTCGCTAATTCCAAATTAACGAATTTTCCATTGCGTCATAATTAAATGATTACGCCTAGCGATATCACTATTTACGTCGCTAACGAATTAATTCTAAATTAATTCATTCGCCCGAATTAAAATCTAATTTTAATTCCGCGTCGAAATCCAATTTCTTATAATATATCGAATATATTATTTTATCGATTAATTCCAAATAATCGTTCTCTCTCTTTAATGATATTTTATCCGAGATAAAATATCTCCGCAATTAATCCCAGATTAATTAAAGTGCGAGTCATACGTCATCGGTGAATCTTCAGGAAGCGACCCATGAGATCTCCGGATATGTTGGCAGTAAATACGGTCGTCGGACTATCCGAACACGTAAATACCTCGTACTACGTTTGTACCGATTTACAAGACAAGGTTGGCTTCTAGCAAAGCGCCATGCCTACCCAATTCTCCAGAAATATTCTTACAGGAATATATATAGATCTGTATCAAGCCTAGTATACCGTAGTATTGTGTATATCGGCCCAGTATCGGATAGTCACGTGCTAGGCCTGGGGCTGGATTTGTGTCTGCCCCGTACGAAGCACATGTCGGATGTCTGGTAACTAGTCTCTGTAATCGGATATACATGACCTTGTCATAATATCCCGATGGCCGCGCAGCACTTAAGAGCACTAATACAGTATCCTGCGTGATATCATCTCCAATATGACTGAAGTGATACTTCCGTCTTGACATCACACCCAATACCCTACGACTCTCTGATAAACCCAGAAGTGGTGTACGCAGAACCGGTTAAAGCCCTGTACAACAAGACCAAAGTCTATCGATTATCGTAAGTATTAGCGATGTAAGTCTCAGGTTAAGACCATAACACACCTACCCTGATTTCGGCCTCCCATAGACACATAGTCATAATACCAATGGGATTCCGAGGGGTCTATCCAGAGCGAAGCTGTTTCCCGTACCATGGTGAAACACAACCTCCTATCGCACTTGCATAAGTATCCAATACTTAAATATATGAGAACTATGCCGTCGTGCCCTCACAACGCGCACAAGTGCAATACTAGCCTATTCGCATTATCGATGTCCTGTCTCGATAATACTTCGGCTAGGGATATTTAATGATTAATCCTTCGTGGACTGATACTGTCTCATATCATCTCAATCCAGGAACTAATCATATGGACCTCTCTTTCATTTATATCTATGGTGATCTAATCACAAATGATGAGAGTGCAATTCCTTGTCACATAGTTAATTTGCTACAACAACACAATGATCTGTGCAAATAGTGACGCTATGGGTCATTTTGTCCAACAATCTCCCACTTGGCACATAGCCAGTCACTCGAGTGTCCCACACCCGAACTATGTACGGTTCGCTCAAATTGCTGAGGAAAGGTTTTCGTCAGCGGATTTGCGTACTTATCTTCTGACGCGATTTATAGATCATCACATCGCCACGATGTATGATCCGAACGAATCAGATGAATATATATGTATATATTGGATCGTCGATGATGAGACCATTAATTCTTTAGCCTGTGCTGACGCCTAGCTCAGCTGCTAAAAGAACTATATCTAATCTAATTTGATTTATTTTCGATCCAAATGGCTTCTATTGTTGCCTCAGCTGCAGCAATAATCCGCATTTGTTGTTAATTCGGCAACAATTATCTTGCTCAGAATATTTCCAGCTTACTGTCCCATTTTTCAAACTTTATAGTACCGCAGTATTTACCGGTTTGGAAACTTGCAGCAGTCATCCTAGTCACTTCAAGTTCTCCTACTCCATAATTTAAGACAGCATTTTTAGTTCTCTAAGATACTAATAGAGATGTCATTAACTTCAATCCAATGACTATCACTTGGATTGTCCTGATTGTGACTCCATATGCTCAAAGCGTATGAGACACCATATCGAGTACATTTTAAATGTACAAAATCCCAGAGAGTGTTAACAACTCCAAATCTATCCCAGTAGATCTTTATTCCTTGAATAAAGGTGTTACTCCCCAGAATTCTACGGAGAATTCTTATGAAAGCCAAGCTTTCACCGATTGCTTTATGGGAATTTCATTGTCAGTGCCCTCCCACTAACCTCCTTATATACACAAGAATTATTTCGTTTTGAGTCAAATCATAAACCATTATGATTATTTCAAAACGTCAGTTCCAAGAACCTTATGCTTATTTCAATCCAAACATGGATCGAATAACCCGCAAACCTTGTTTGTCGGTTATACAAAATCGTCAGGATGTTGTAAGCATCCTCCAAAAGGTTTCCTTTTCAGGAAAGCGATTTCGATCTGCAACTGACACATTTCATAAATGAAATATGCAGTTATCAACAAGCATCTTCAAAATGGATTTACCATGGCAACAGGTAAAAAAGGTTGAACCGTTATTAACACAATGTTGATAACGATACCTTTCCGTCAAAAGCCCGGCTTTGTACGTTGGTATGTTGCCATTCATATATGTCTTCCTAGAAGACTTTTAAGTACCATTAGGCACAATGCCTTGTGGTACATCAACTAGTATCCAAACTGGTTGACATACATGGAATCCATTTCGGATTATATGGCACTTTCCCATAATTAGGGAGTTGATACCTTGTATCACTTCCTTAAAACGTAGTCGGTTGGTATACCTTCATAAGATTGACATCTTTATGAGGTTAGATCAGAAACCCATACCCTAGGTCGTTTTCTGACTCTATCTGATCTACTCAGTTCTTGTGTATTCGAAGATTAATGGTACAGATTCACCATTGATAAACTATTTGTGTTCCATTAAGGACTTCGTGCGTTGAACAGTATTACTCTGATTTTCATCGAGTATCACTATCCTCCCACTGACCACTGCATATCGGTATTCCTCTCAGGAAAAACCGAATGGTGAGCAACAATCACATTGTTCTCATGTGAGATTTATAAGTACTATACTTATGGTTTCCCTTAGGATAACTTATATTGGCACTTATCCAATTTGGGTCCTTAGTTTGGTATCATCCAAACGTTATGCCTGGCAACCCAAATTGTCAGGAATGAGAAACCCGGTTTCTTCCCGTTCATATCTAATATGTAATCTGTCAAACAGATTATTATGGAACCTTATTCTAAATAAGTTATTGCACTGTTAAAACTTATCCATTGAAGGAAATGGTAGCTCAGAGCGACTCATGATTAGCCTTATCATGTCTAACATGATTCGGTTAATCCGTTCGGACACACCGTCACTTTGACGTGTTCCGAGAGGAGTCCTCATTTGAAAGAATATTATACTCTTTCAAGTATATAAGAAACTTATTGCTTAAGTATTTTCCATTACGGTCTTACCGTGACGGTATAATACTATAGCCGATCTGCTTGTCTATTTCGTGTCGAAACTCTAAAAGTTTCCGATTTGTGTTCTTCAAAAGAAACACATAACCATAACGTGATGCCACATCCGTTTAAGGTCACGAAATATTCATGTTCACATCTAGCCTAGCTAGATATGGGCCCATTTACTTCACCATGAATAGGGCTAACAAGTCGGTGGCCCTTATACTATTACCAAGTAAATAGTATTTTAGGTACTTTACCTAATAAACTAGATTCGTAGACTTTATTTGAATAGTCAAATCAGTCCTGGTACCCATTCTTCAAAAGTGTGGATATACGAGTCTTGTATAATTGTGTCCCAGACATCAATGCCACAAATAAGTCTCTATTGATCAAATCAATTTGAGCTTATTTATTTGTCATTTTATATGTTTGAGATTTTAATTATATTCAAAATATAAATTCTGTTATTTACATCTAATGTATTTATCTCAGTATCATCTTTATATAATAAAACACTTAGTGTTCTATATAGAAAGGTTTTATCCGCAACGGATTAACACTGAT
Source organism: Zanthoxylum bungeanum (assembly GCA_019454045.1). NCBI lineage: Eukaryota > Viridiplantae > Streptophyta > Magnoliopsida > Sapindales > Rutaceae > Zanthoxylum > Zanthoxylum bungeanum. The sequence goes on from SKCR01013934.1 coordinate 8,852, forward strand.
ATAGAGATAATGTCTCTAGTCAAACTAGTTACATTATAACAGTTCCTAATTTAAGTATATACCCAAAGGGTAGTTCCTAAACTTAGGTATCTACGGTCGAAACAGCGACTTTCGTCCCTTTTCCGATTCGCAGAGAAATCTCGGCTTGAAGTCAGTATCCCGCTCATAGCGGATTCTGAACATCAATACATATATTTTATGTACCACACTAAGTATTAAAATCCAATTTCAATACTAGTAGTGAATAACTTTGACAAATATTTTTAAAGTTAGAGCCTCGCCCTTTCTTTAATTCATTCGTGTCTTCCATATCCAAATGGTAGTCACTTTGGGATATGTCAATTATCTTTTCAATATTTCACAAACTTTTGCCAAGCCTTGGGTTCGGAATATCGAAACGATGTGTACCTTGTGCTACATGCCCAATTGCAAACTTTGACTTTATCTCCTCTAGAATAGTCAATTAATTCTCCAAGATTATAAATTACAATTTTTAATACTTCTTAATCTAAAATTAGATTTATGACAAGTATATTAAATTAAGCATTAAAGTCATCATCACATAAATCTTCCAAAGACTTTATGCTCTACTTATTTTGCTTATTTTGGGCTTAAGGTATAATAAGTTATTTTATTAAATAAAGTAACCTATTATTTATTCCCAATTTGAAAATTAAATCATTTAAAATATTTTAATCCCAGATTATATTTTAAATATCCAACTTTTCAATTTTATCTTGATTACAATAGTCCAACTATTTAATCAACGATTAGTGGTACTATATATATATTATAATGATTATAATAGTCCACTATATAATCAAATATAATCCAAATTAATTAACCTCATTACATTGATTACTATAATCCAATTATAAAATCAACTGTAAACTGAAATCATTAATTCAAATATATTGATTAATATAATCCAATTATATATAATCAAGTATAATACAGTCCAACTGTTTATTAAAACAACAATTTAAATATTAGTCCAACTAACATTTAATTTAACGACGAAATAATTTAAATTAGCGCGTATGGCGAGTAATTGAACGAGTATTGCAAATTCAATTCTTGCCTCCCACTATTTTTCGTCGAGCCTCTAACCCTCTGTCGAGTACTCGGGAAACCGTGTTTCCTAGTGGGCTAGGATCCCGTTAAATATCACACATCTTGACTTTGGCCAACAAATTGTATGATAATTAACTAGGTAGATCTCTAAGATCAATTGGATCTCATCCAACTCCTAGATCCAGTAGGTGGACATCCAAGTCCCAAAACATATATCTTATATATGCCTATACATCGAATGTATACCCTAACCGTTTTCCTCTGAATCAACTAGGCCTTGGCTTTGGCACAACAAACCTAGTGATCCCAGTCAAGCGCGGACCCATTGACATGGAAGCTTCGTAATCAATGTCAATGGACAAGAAGTGGTCTTGACTTTGGCCAACAAACCACAACTTGGACACGACACCGATATGGAACAAAGCCTCGTGATTAAAACACATCTTCGACGGACAAGGGCTTGACTTTGTGTTGGACAAAATGACCCATAGCGTCACTATTTGCACAGATCATTGTGTTGTTGTAGCAAATTAACTATGTAACAAGGAAATTGCACTCTCGTCATTTGTGATTAGATCACCTTAGATATATAAATGAAGAGAGGTCCCTATGATTAGTTCCTGGATTGAGATGATATGAGACAGTATCAGTCCACGAAGGATTAATCATTAAATATCCCTAGCCGTAGTATTATCGAGACTGGACATCGATAATGCAGAATAGGCTAGTATTGCACTTGTGCGCGTTGTGAGGGCACAACGGCATAGTTCTCATATATATAAGTATTGGATACTTGTGCAAGTGCGATAGGAGGTCGTGTTTCACCGATGGTACGGGAAACAGCTTCGCTCTGGATAGACCCTTCGGAATCCCATTGGTATTATGACTAGGTGGTCTATGGGAGGCCGAAATCAAGGTAGGTGTGTATAGTCTTAACCTGAGACTTACATCGCTAATACTTACGACAATCGTAAACTTTGGTTTTGGTGGTGGGGGATCTTAACTGATTCTGTGTTCACCTCTTCTGGGTTTATCAGGAATCGTAGTGTATTGATGTGATGTCGAGATGGAAGTGTCACTCCAGTCATAATGGAGATGATGTCACGCAGGATACGGTATTAGTGCTCTTAAAGTGATGCGCATCCAATCGTGATATTATGACCAG
>SKCR01013935.1:0-11032 GCA_019454045.1 Zanthoxylum bungeanum
AACATACTAACAACCTAATCATGCTTGAACACCATCTCACGAACAAATCAATTAGATAAATACGTAATCCAAATAGATGATAATCAGCAAAAGTGTCAATAATGGGATGGCATGGTTGATTATACAATGCAAGAGAAATCACCTAAGAAGCAATCATGCATGAAATATGATAAAAATGACTCAGTTCAGTGTATATGCATTCGTGTAGCATTTGAAAACGCATTCGAATGGTAAAGATAAGGTTCTCGTTCGTGTAGCGTTTGATAACGTGTTCGAACGAAACAAGACCCGATGGATCAAAATGCATGAGCGTTCAAGTAGCATTTGTAAACGCATTCAAACGAGAAACAGAAGGTTTGCGTTCGTATAGTGTTTGATAACGCATTCGAACGGGACAAGACCTGATGAAACAAAACACATGCGCATTCGAGTAGCGTTCGTAAACGTATTCGAACGGTAAACAGAAGGTTCGCGTTCGTATAGCGTTTGATAACACGTTCGAACGGGACATGACCTGATGCATGATAGATGACGCAACATATACATAGATAAGCAAATCCACAATATAGGACCCCGTGTGCCCGATTGAACTCATTCCCATTCAATCGGGTGTACCTCGTCCGGCGCGGTAAAACATCATGGGAAAGGTAGCCTTTAGGCTTTTTCCCTTGAATAGAGGACCTTGAATCCACCCTAGTTAGCCCATGCACGTAAGAATGTAATGAATGCGTAAATGAAGCAACGATATGCAAAGGATAAATGACATAATAAAAGGCGCGGCAAAACATCGTGGTAAAGGTAGCCTTCAGGCATTTTCCCTCGAATAGAGGACCTTGAATCCATCCTAGTAACCCATACGCATTACATTACAATGCATAAAAATGAATGAGACAATAATGTGGACTTCCGTATATCCGATTAAATGCATCTCACATTCAATCAAACACACTTCATCCGGCGCGGCAAAGTATTGTCGTAAAGGTAGCCTTTTGGACTTTTCTCCCCTTAAATTGAGAACCTTTAGACTAACATACTAAGCCCATGCGCATTACATCACAATGCATAGAAAATAAAGACAACAATATAGGACTTCACATATTCGATTAAACATATATCACATTCAATCAAACACACTTTGTCTGGCGCGGTAAAGTATTGTCCTAAAGGTAGTCTTTTAGACTTTTTCTTCCCTCAAATAGAGAACCTTTAGACCAACATACTAAGCCCATGCGCATCACCATCATCAATGCAAACAAATACCCGCACGGAAATTAAATGGCAGAATATAAAATACGGATAATAAACAAACACGATAAAACAAAGTGAAATATGTGGCGTTTGCTCAAGTGGTACGTGCAGTTGTATCCCAAGTACAGACCGCACTACCGTCCATTCAGATTCGGCTACAGAATTTACGTCTGGGTTTCCATCCTATATACCACAAGAGATGACACATTTTCCATTCATTCAAGGGCCACAACATGCATCAACAAACGACTCTCATGCGGAAAAAATAAATAAAACGATTAAAAGATGAATGAAAATAAATACGAAAAGTGCCCTCAAGTCTAACCTTTCAAATCGCCTCTCGGACGTATGGTACACGATCGTCGAAAGGGTTAACGCTCCGCAACTCCTCTGGTTCACTGGTCCACTGCTTCCTTTCACTGTTTCTTTGTTTGGACCGCTGTCTTTACTCTGTTTCGCTGTTGTTTTGCTGCTATTTTTCAGTCACTATTTTTGCGGGTTTTGGCTACTATTTTACGGTAAAAGGGGCTACTATTTTGCGGTTTAGGGGGCTGTTTTGTGCAGTAATCTTAAGGATTTTAAAGTGCAGTTTTTTTTCACTGTTTTGGTGATTTAGGCTACTATTTTAAGGTATTTGGGCTGCTAATTTTCAGTGGATGTAGGGGTTATTTTAAGGGTGATATGCGGCTATTTTTGGCTTGTTGATGTGTGGCTATTTTTGGTTTTGATGGTGGTTTGTTTGGACGGCAATGTAAGAGATTTTTTTGAATGCTTGGAGGTTTCTTGTGAATGTTATGTGTGAATGGACCAAGAGTTTTTTGTGTGAATGAGCTAGGGTGTGAAAGGTTGGATTTTGGTTTCTTTTATAGGCAAAGGGCTAGGATTTTTAAGATTTGAAAAGGAATAAGATTTGTTAATGATGGTGATATCTTTTAATTAGTGTCACATAAGGTAAAAAATATATTTAATTGGGGACAAGATTTGTTTAAATTAGGATTGGTTTATTTGATTTGTTTATTTATTTGTTTTATTTGATTTGGTATATGATTTGTTTTGTTAGGTAAATGGATTTGTTATTTTAGTAGGTGATTATTTAGCTTTTTAGTTGATTTATTTAATTTAGGAAGGATATTATTTTAATTGTGACATGTTTTAAATGTTTTAATCATTTTTGAGTGGGTTTTGGTGGGCTAATTGGGCTTGGGCGTGAGGCTAGAAACAAATCAAAAGTACCGACACAGTTCGAACGCTGCACGAACGCCCGCAATTTGCTTGACATTCGAACGTGTTCACGGATGCAGCACGAACGAGAGCAGTGAACATGTGAATTGAATCCGATGACATACTTATTCTGAATTTTCCCTTCCGACATTCGTTTCTCGCGACTTCCGTGATTTAAAAGGTAGTGTCTCCAAATGACACTCATCATAGGGACTTATATGCAAAATGCAGTGCCTACAGTCGCCCCAACTTTGATGGGACTTGTACAATGTGTGATAATGACAATCCTATCAAAGTCATGCAATGTATTTTTACTTACCTGGCTCGTCACCTGCCACCTGACTTACCTTCTGCCTCGAGCTGAGTTGATGGCGCAGGGGACCTCGATCCTGAGACGCATCCCAATAACTGCAACGGACAACGGGGGCCTCGACCCTGGGACACATCCCAATACCACTGACAAAGTGGGTCACGACCCTGGGACGCATCCCCAAAACTAATGATGCAGTGGACCTTGATCCTGGGACGCATTCTAATAACTGCAACCTGACAACGGGGGCCTCGACCCTAGGACGCATCCTCAAAACTGATGATGTAGTGGACCTCGATCCTGGGACGCATCCCAATAACTACAACCGACAACGGGGGCCTCGACTTTGGGACGCATCCCAATACTGCATATAATGTGGGTCACGACCCTGAGACTCATCCCCAAAACTACTGATGATGTGGGTCATGACCCTGGGACTCATCCCCAAAATTACTGATGATATGTGTGGGCCTCGACCCTGGAACTCATCCCCAAACTGATGTTGACATGGGCCTCACCTCTAAACTGATGTTTGATGTGGGCCTCGCCCCCAAACTGATGTTTGATGTGGGCCTCGCCCCCAAACTGATGCGGATGTGGGCCTCGACCCTAAACTGATACTAATATAGGCCTTGCCCTGAAACTGATGTTTGATGTGGGCCTCACCCCCCAAACTGATACTGATTCATTCCTGAAACTGATGACATTGTACTGTTGCTGCTTCTGGTTGGCTTGCTTTTGCCGCTTTCTCTTTTTTTTTTTCTTTGAAACCTGTTATTGCAAAACATAACAAACACAAAAAGGATGCAAATGTGGTTACGTGTATGAATGCAATGCATGAATGAGTTTCCTATCCCGTTGGGTTAGGTCTTCCATCAATTCCCTTGGTGATTGCTCGGTCTTCTTTCCCTCAGGCAAAATACTACTTCAATCTATCCACGTTGATCGGCTTGGTGAACTCGTTCCCTTCCAAATCTGACAGTTTCACTGCCCCATTTCCCATTACTTTCTGCACTATGTAGGGTCCTTCCCAGTTAGGTCTGAACTTTCCTCCCGGGTCTGTCGTCGACGGCCTCGACTGCTTAAGTACCAAATCACGCTTTCTGATCTTACTAGGATGCACCTTCTTGTTGAATGCTCGGGCTAGTCTCTTTTGATATATCTTCATGTGATGCAATGACTTCATTCTATTCTCGTCCAGCAGTGCTAACTGTTCAAACCTCTGCAAGGTCCATTCTTGTTCAGGCAACTTTGCTTCTGCTAATACCTGCATGGACTATATCTCAACTTCTACTGGCAGTACTCCTTCCATTCCGTAGACCAAAGAGTAATGAGTGGCTCACGTTGCCGTTCTCACAGATGTTCTGTACCCCCACAGGGCATACGGTAGTTTATCAGCCCAATCTCTATAGTTTTCTGTCATCTTGGCTATTATCTCCTTTACTGTCTTATTGGCTGCCTCAACCGCCCCATTTGACTGCGGTCTGTATGTTGAGTTTCAATCAAGTCCCAAGGATCATAAATCATGCATAAACGAGTTGAATACATCATCAAAGGAGGTGCGGAATAACTCACCTTGATCGGTAGAGATGCAACAAAGATGGAGTGCGAACTACTCTCCCTTGCTCGGTAGTGAGCTGCGCGTGTGAGGGGCTGCACGGTGGTGACTGGTTCGGCTTCTCCAAGGTTCGGCCATGGGAGACACCATTGAAGCTCCAAGCTTCAAGCTTCCAAGCTCACAAACTCACTTCCCTATCACCTTTGTATTCCTCCATGAGTGTGCTAGCACTTAGATCTGCAACAAGATCATTTCTTTCTCCTTTATTGATCGGTCAAACCAGAAAAATTGAGGAGAAGAATCGGTCAAGACCGAGAGAGAAGATGAAGAAGTTTTGGCTCCAAAAGCCTAATACCGTAAATGGGAGAGAGAGAATGAGTTAGAAAATAAAAAATTGTAAAAGGTTTATATAATTTCCAAAAATATTTAATAAACCATTTACTTTTTCTATTTCAAAAAGCAAAGCATTAAATGCTTGTCTATCCCCTCAAATCAATTCACATCAATCACTCAAATGTGACATCACTCATATCCTTCGGTGACTGATACTGTCTCATATCATTCTCAGTCCAGGAACTAATCATAGGGACCTCTCTTCATTTATATATCTATGGTGATTTAATCACAAATGATGAGAGTGCAATTTCCTTGTCACATAGTTAATTTGTACAACAACACCATGATCTGTACAAATAGTGACGCTATGGGTCATATTATCCAACAATCTCCCACTTGGCACATAGCCAGTCACTCAAGTGTCCCACACCCGAACTATGAACGGTTCGCTCAAATTGCTGAGGAAAGGTTTTCGTCAGCGGATTTGTTTAATTATCGTCTGACGCGATTTACACGATCATCACATCACCACGATGTATGATCCGAACGAATCAGATGATATAGAAGTATATATCTGGATCGTCGATGAGACCTTTAATTCCTTAGCCTGTGCTGACGCCTAGCTCAGCTGTTAAAAGAACTATATCTAATCTAATTAGATTTATTTTCGATCCAAATGGCTTCTATTGCTGCCTCAGCAGCAGCAATAATCCGCATTTGTTGTTTATTCGGCAACAGTTATCTTGCTCGGAAGATTTCCAGCTCACTGTCCCAGTGTTCAAACTTTATAGTACCGCAGTATTTACCGGTTTGGAAACTTGCAACAGTGATCCTAGTCACTTCAAGTTCTCATACTCCATAATTTAAGACAGCATCTTTAGTTCTCTAAGATACTAATAGATGTCCTTAACTTCAATCCAGTGACTATCACTTGGATTGTCCTGATTGTGACTCCATATGCTCAAAGCGTATGAGACACCATATCAAGTACATTTTAAATGTACAATTTCCCAGAGAGTGTTAACAACTCCAAATCTATCCCAGTAGATCTTTATTCCTTGAATAAAGGTTGTTACTCCCCAGAATTCTACGGAGATTTCTTATGAAAGCCAAGCTTTCACCGATTGCTTTATGGGAATTTCATTATCAGTGCCCTCCCACTAACCTCCTTATATACACAAGAATTATTTCGTTTTGAGTCAAATCATAAACCATTATGATTATTTCAAAACGTCAGTTCCAAGAACCTTATGCTTGTTTCAATCCAAACATGGATCGAATAACCCGCAAACCTTGTTTGTCGGTTATACAAAATCGTCAGGATGTTGTAAGCATCCTCCAAAAGGTTTCCTTTTCAGGAAAGCGATTTTGATCTGCAACTGACACATTTCATAAATGAAATATGCAGTTATCAACAAGCATCTTCAAAATGGATTTACCATGGCAACAGGTAAAAGGTTGAACCGTTATTAACACAATGTTGATAACGATACCTTTCCGTCAAAAGCCCAGCTTTGTACGTTGGTATGTTGCCTTCCATGTATGTCTTCCTTGAAGACGTTTAATGTACCAATAGGCACAATGCCTTGTGGTACAACAAATAGTATTCAATAGTTGTTATACATGGAATCCATTTCGGATTCATGGCACTTTGCCATAATAGGGAGTCGATACCTTGTATCACTTCCTTAAAACGTAGTCGGTTGGTATACCTTCATAAGATTGACATCTTTATGAGGTTAGATCAGAAACCCATACCCTAGGTTGTTTTCTGACTCTATCCGATCTACGAGTGTCTTGTGTATTTGAAGATTAATGGTATAGATTCATCATAGATGAACTATTTGTGTTCCATTAAGGACTTCGTGCCTTGAACAGTATTACTCTGATTTTCATCGAGTATCACTATCCTCCCACTGACCACTGCATATCGGTATTCCTCTCAGGAAAAACCGCATGGTGAGCAACAATCACATTGTTCTCATGTGAGATTTACAAGTACTATACTTGAGGTTTCCCTTAGGATAACCTATATAGGCACTGTTCCAATTTGGGTCTTTCAGTTTGGTATCATCCAAACGTTATGCCTGGTATACCCAAATTACTAGAAATGAGAAACCCCGTTTCTTTCCTATTCATATCCTATATGACATCTGTTAAACAGATTTATATGGAACCTTATTCTAAATAAGTTATTGCACTGTTAAAACTTATCCGTTGAAGGAAATGGTAGCTCAGAGCGACTCATGATTAGCCTTATCATGTCTAACATGATTCGGTTAATCCGTTCGAACACACCGTCACTTTGACGTGTTCCGGGAGGAGTCCTCATTTGAAAGAATACTATACTCTTTCAAGTATATAAGAAACTTATTGCTTAAGTATTTTCCATTACGGTCTTACCGTGACGGTATAATACTATAGCCGATCTGTTTGTCTATTTCGTTTCGAAACTCTAAAAGTTTCTGATTTGTGTTCTTCAAAAGAAACACATAACCATAATGTGATGCCACATCCATTAAGGTCACGAAATATTCATGTTCACATCTAGCCTAGCTAGATATGGGCCCACTAACTTCACCATGAATAGGGCTAACAGATCGGTGGCATTTACACTTTTACTAAGTAAATAGTATTTTAGGCACATTGCCCATTAAACTAGATTCGTAGACTTTATTTGATTGGAATCAAAACAGTCCGAGTACCCACTCTTCGAAAGTGTGGATATACGAGTCTTGTTTAATTTTGTCCTAGACAACAATGCCACAAAGAAGTCTCTATTTGATCAAGTCAATTTGAGCTATTTATTTGTCATTTTATATGTTTTGAGATTTTTATTATATTCAAAATATAAATTCTGTTATTCACATCTAATGTGTTTATCTCAGTATCATCTTTATATAATGAAACACTTAGTGGTCTAGAATATAAAGGTTTATCCACAATGGATTAAACACTGATATAGAGATAATGTCTCTAGTCAAACTAGTTACATTATAACAGTTCCTAATTTAAGTACACACCCAAAGGGTAGTTCCTAAACTTAGGTATCTACGGTCGAAACAGCGACTTTCATCCCGTTTCCGATTCGCAGAGCAATCTCAGCTTGAAGTCAGTATCCTGCTCAAAGTAGATTCTGAACATCAATACATATATTTTATGTACCACACTAAGTATTTAAAATCTAATTTCAATACTAGTTGTGAACATAACTTTGACAAATATTTTTAAAGTCAGAGCCTTGCCCTTTCTTTAATTCCTTCGTGTCTGCCATATCCAAATGGTAGTCACTTTGGTATATGTCAATTATCCTTTTCAATATTTTAGGAACCTTAGGCCAAGCCTTGGGTTTTTAGAATATCAAAACGATGTGCACCTCGTGCTACATGCCCAATTGCAAACTTTGACTTTATCTCCTCTAGAATAGTCAATTAATTCTCCAAGAATTATAAATTGCAATTTTAATACTTCTTAAATCTAAAATTAGATTTATGACAAGTATATTAAATTAAGCATTAAAGTCATCATCACATAAATCTTCCAAAGATTTTATGCTCTACTTATTTTGCTTAATTTTGGGCTTAAGGTATAATAAGTTATTTTATCAAATAAAGTAACCTATTATTTATTCCCAATTTGAAAATTAAAGTCGTTTAAATACATTTTCACCCAGGATTATGTCTTAAACATTAATCTTTCATTTATATCTTGATTCTAATAGTCCAACTATTTAATCAACGATTTGTGGTACTATTTATTATAATGATTATAATAGTCCAACTATATAATCAAATATAATCTAAATTAATTAACCTCAATTACATTGATTACTATAATCCAATTATAAAATCAACTGTAAACTGAAATTAATTAATTCAAATATATTGATTAATATAATCCAATTATATATAATCAAATATAATACAGTCCAATTGTTTATTAAAACAACAATTTAAATATTAGTCTAACTAACATTTAATCTAATGACGAAATAATTTAAATGAGCGCGTATGGCGAGTAATTGAACGAGTATTGCAAATTCAATTCTTGCCTCCCACTATTTTTCGGCGAGCCTCTAACCCTCTGTCGAGTACTCGGGAAACCGTGTTTCCTAGTGGGCTAGGATCCCGTTAAATATCACACAATCTTGACTTTGGCCAACAAATTGTATGATAATTAACTAGGTAGATCTCTAAGATCAATTGGATCCAATCCAATTCCTAGATCCAGTAGGTGGACATCCAAGTCCAAAACATATATCTTATATATGCCTATACATCGAATGTATACCCTAACCTTTTTCCTCTGAATCAACTAGGCCTTGGCTTTGGCACAACAAACCTAGTGATCCCAGTCAAGCGCGGACCCATTGACCATGGAAGCTTCGTAATCAATGTCGATGGACAAGAAGTGGTCTTGACTTTGGCCAACAAACCATAACTTGGACATGACACCAATATGGAACAAATCCTCGTGATTCAAACACATCTTCGACGGACAAGGGCTTGACATTGGCCAACAACCCATGCCAATCTAGGATCTTGAGCAAGAATCACTCAATGGAAGGAAAAGACGCATGATATTTGATGAGGCTTTTCGCCTGCAAATTGGCAACCAATTTATTATCTTTGTTAAGGTGTCATCATCATACACCCTTAAACCTGCATTCTAAACACATAATAAAGCGCATATGATAAATAAAATGATATGCGGATGGATATTTTACACATTGATCCTAGATCAAATCTCTCACTTCTCTCTCCCGCTAGCACAAATATTTCTTCTACCCGTTGTGATTATTCTAAGGTCCCAAGATCAAATCAAGACATGAAAACATGCGTGAATACACCAATGAAGATAGCGGAATACTTACATTGATCGGTTATGTCGATTTGAAGACGAATCAGCCCAAAAACGCACTGCCTTGGTAAGCTTACTGCAACCAGTCCATGCTCACTGTCTTGGCAGTTTCGGGTCTCAAAACGAAGCTCCAAACTCCATCGGATGAGTCCCGCCTCATGGTCGAACCTCCCTACCACCTTCGCAAGACTTGAAACTGTGCTAGCACTTGATTTCTCACCATGAGAAACCACTCTTGCTTCCTTATCACGCCCAAACTGGTTCAAAACCAGTGAAGAATGGCCACCATTGCCGTGAGAGGAAGAGAGAATTTGAGAGAGATAAAATTGTGTATTAAGTTATTAAAATGATTTACCAAAAATCAATTTATATTTATGCCATAATTTTCATTAAATTAATAATAAAATTATGACACATAACATGCAATGGCTTAGAGTGTCAAACACTCAAACTTCATGCAATGACATTGAGTGCAATGTACACAATCTACATGCAAAGCATTAGAATGACATGTGTCATGTGGGCCCCCGTGCACTCACGCGTTCGGGTTCGATATTTCCGAAATACCGAGCTTACGTCGCGACGTTAATTCAATCGAATTTAAATAAATAATTGCGCCTGGCGAAATTATTATTTACGTCGCTAACGAATTAATTCTAAATTAACTCGTTTGCCCGAATTAAAATCTGATTTTAATTCCGCGTCGAAATCTAATTTCGTCTAATATATCGAATATATTAATACATCGATTAATTCCGAATTAATCGTTCTCTCTCATTAGACGACATTTTATCCCAGATAAAATATCTCCGTTATTAATCCTAGATTAATTTTCTCTCTCTTCTGTATAATCCCAGATTATTCAAGAGTGCGAGTTGTGCGTCATCGGTGGATTATCGGGAAGCGACCCATGAGATCCCCGGATAATCTGGCAGTAAATACGGTCGTCGGAGTATCCGAATCACGTACGTACCAAGTACTACGTTCTACCGATTTACAAGACAAGGTCGACTCCTAGCAAAGCACCAAGTCTACCCAATTCTCCGGACATATCCATTTAAGAATATTAAGATCTGTATCAAGCGTAGTAGTATACTAATGTATTGTGCATATCGGCCCAGTATCGGATAATCACGTGCTAGGGCTGGGGCTGGATAAGTGTCTGCCCCGTCCGAAACACATATCGGATGTCTGGTAACTAGTCTCTATAATCGGATATTCATGACCTGGTCATAATATCACGATTGGATGCGCATCTCTTAAGAGCACTAATACCGTATCCTGTGTGACATCATCTCCACTATGACTGGAGTGATTCTTCCGTCTTGACATCACATCCAATACACTACGATTCTCAATATACCCGGCATTGGCGTACACAGAACTAGTTACAGTCCTAGACGACCTCAACTAAAGTATATCGATTTTCGTAAGCATTAGCGATGTAAGTCTCAGGTTAAGACTATACACACCTACCTTGATTTCGGCCTCCCATAGAC
>SKCR01013936.1:0-11068 GCA_019454045.1 Zanthoxylum bungeanum
GTATCCAAACTTGGTTGATTTACATGGATCCATTTCGGATTCATGGCACTTTGCCATAATAGGGAGTCGATACCTTGTATCACTTCCTCATACGTAGTCAATTGGTATTCCTCAATAAGATTGACATCTTTATGAGGTGAGATCAGAACCCATACGCCAGGTGTTTTCTGACTCTCTCCGACATACGCGGTTCTGTGTATTCGAAGATTAATGGTATAGTTTCATCCTTGATGAACTATTTATGTTCCATTAAGGAATAGATGCCTGGAATAGTATTACTCTGATTTTCATCGAGTTTTACTATTCTCCCACTTACCACTGCATATAGGTATTCCTCTTATGAAAACCGCATGGCGAGCAACAATCAAATTGTTCTCTAGTGAGTTGTATGAGTACTATACTTTGGTATCCCTAGGATAACCTACAATTGGCACTTATCCAATTTGGGTTCTAGTTTGGTATCATCCAAACATATGCCTAGCATACCCAAATATTCAGGAATGAGAAACCTGGTTTCTTTCCTGTTCATATCTAATATGAAATCTGTCAAACAGATTTTTATGGAACCTTATTCAAAATAAGTTCTGCACTGTAAATGCTTATCCGTTGAAGGAAATGGTAGCTCAGAGCGACTCATGATTAACCTTATCATGTCCAACAAAATTCGGTTTCTCGGTTCGGACACACCGTCAGAATGACGTGTTCCAGGAGGAGTCATCTTTGAAAGAATACTATACTCTTCAAGTATATTAGAATTTATTGCTTAAGTATTTTCATTATGGTCTTACCGTGACGGTTTTAATACTTAGCCGATTTGTTTGTCTATTTCGTGTCGACACTTTAAAAGTTTCCGATTTATGTTTCAAAAGAAACACATAACCATAACGCGATGCCACATCCGTAAGGTCACGAAATATTCATATCCACCTCTAGCCTAGCTAGACATGGGCCCACTTGCTTTAGTATGAACTAGGGCTAACAGATCGGTGGCATTTGCACTTTTACCAAGTAAAGGTGTTTTTAGAGGCACTTTGCCCAATAAACTAGATTCGTAGACTTTATTTGAATGGAATCAAATCAGTCCGAGTACCCACTCTTCAAAAGTGTGGATATACGAGTCTTGTTTAATTTTGTCCCAGACAACAATGCCATATTAAGTTTCTTCTGATCAAATCAGTTTGAGCTATTTGTTTGTCATGTTATACATTCGAGATTTTTTTATATTCAAAATATAAATACTGTTATTCACATCTAATGTGTTTATCTCAATATCATCTTTATATAATAAAACACTTTAGTGTTCTAGAATATAAAGGTTCACCCGCAGCGGGTTAAACACTGATATGGAGATAATGTCTCTAGTCAAACTAGTTACATTATAACAGTTTCCTAATTTAAGTACACACCCGAGGGTAGTTCCTAAACTTAGGTGTCTACGATTAAAATAACGACTTTCATCCCGTTTCCTATTCGCAGATTAAATCTCAATCTGAAGTCAGTATCCTGCTCATAGCAGATTCTAAACATCAGTACATATTTATGTATCACACTAAGTATTTAAAATCCAATTTTAATACTAGTAATGAACATAATTATGACAAACATATTTGAAGTCAGAGCCTTGCCCCGTCTTCAATTCCTTCATGTCTGCTTTGTCCAAACGGCAGTCACGCTTCCGCGATCCCGTTTGCCACAATTAAGGCAGATATTTTGGGATATGTCATTTATCTTCCCAGAAGATTATAATGATTTTGCCTTTGCCCTTTTCCACACTCTAGAAGCCTTTGGCCAAGCCTAGGGTTTCTAGAATATCGAAGTAAGGTGCGCCTTGCGGTTCTTGCCTTATTGCAAATTTTGACTTTGTCTCCTTGAGAATAGTCATTAACTCTCCAAGAGTTATGTATTGCAATTTAGTACTTCCAAAAATCTAAGTATAGATTTATGAAGATCTTTCAATTTCATTATCATACCTTAAGGATCTAATCCTTAGTTCTGATTAAGAAATTAAGGAGTCTAATTTGACAAGCTTAATGGATTAAGCACTTAAGTTATCATCACATGAATCTTCCAAATATCATGCTCTACTATTTGCTTAACTTCGAGCTTAGGCTTAATATGTTATTTTATCAAATAAAGTAACTTATTAGTTTCTAAGATCATCCTGAAACTTTATTCCCAATTTGAAAATTAAACCATTTAAATACATTTTCCCTAGGATTATGTTTTAAATGTCAATCTTTCAATTTATATCTTGATTCTAATAGTCCAACTATTTAATCAACGATTTAGGTACTATTCATTATAATGATTACTATAGTCCAACTATTTAATCAACTATAATTTAATAGGTTGAATACAGTCCAACTGTTAATTAAAACAACAATATAAATATTAGTCCAACTAACATTTAATATATTTGACGAATGATATTTGATTTGAGCGCGTATGGCAAGTAATTAAACGAATATTGCAAATTCAATTATTTCCTCCCACTATTTTTCGGCGAGCCTCTAACCCGCTGTCGAGTACTCGGGAAACCGTGTTTCCTAGTGGGCTAGGATCCCGTTAAATGTCACACAATCTTGACTTTGGCCAAAAAATTATATGATAATTAACTAGGTAGATCTCTAAGATCAATTGGATCCAATCCAATTCCTAGATCCAGTTGGTGGACATCCAAGTCCGAAACATATATCTTATATATGCCAATATATCCAATATATTGCCTAACCTTTTTCCTCTGAATCAACTAAGCCTTGGCTTTGGCACAACAAACTTAGGGATCCCAGTTAAGCGTGACCCATTGACTATGGAAAGCTTCGTAATCAATGTCGATGGACAAGAAGTGATATTGACTTTGTCCAACAAACCACAACTTGGACAAGACACCGATATGGAACAAAGCTCTCGTGATTCAAACACATCCTCGATGGACAAAGGCCTTGACTTTGGCCAACAAACCAATGCTAGTCTTAGATCTTGAGTAAGAATCACTCAATGGAAGGAAAAACGCTTAATATTTGTGAGGGTTTTTCGCGTGCAAATTGGCAACCAATTTATTATCTTTGTTAAGGTCTCATCATCATACACCCTTAAACATGCATTCTAAATACATAATAAAGCGCGTATAATAAAATAATAATGATATGCGGATGGATATTTAACATATTAATCCTAGATCAAATCTCTCATTTCCTATCTCCCGCTAGCACAAGTATTACTTCTACCCATTACACTACACTTCTAAAGAAACCTCATTTACATTGAGGGGAATAGGTGAGAAGAGAAATACAATGAGAAATGAGGTAATAGGCTGGACACGCAGGTCCAATTAATAAATTCCAAATTTATTACAACAATTTCTAAAATTGCCCCACCCATCTAATATCCATCCGATATACATTATTCATGCATCGCAACCATGTATTCACACAAGCATGTTATCAATCAATCTAATCAAATTAATTAATCTGATAATTAGTGACCATCCAATGTTCAAACAACGATTTGATTTTGCTCGAGTCAAACTCGTTTTGCGAATAAGTACTAAAAGTACGAATTCTCGAATTAAATTAAACTACAAAATTAAATCCAATTCAATTTGTATTTAATACTAATTCGCTATTTAATTCCAAATTAAATACTACACTTTATTAATGAACTTTTACGATTTAAATTCCAAATTTAATCGTTACGGTTCTCAAAGCCCGATTAACGTCCAACGTCAATTTAATTAAAGTCCAATGGGCTTTCAATTAATTTCTTTAAGCATGGACTTTTGTTCAACTCGGGTCAAACCCAATAAGTAAAGTCCAATCAAGGAGTAACCCCATAAGCCAAGAAATCAATTTAGGCCCATTAGGCCCAATTAAATAATTAAAGGTCCATTAGTCGCATTTGGGCTTTATGGAAGCGATTTTGGGCCCAATTGGATCCAACCAATTTAGCCTAAACCCAACTTGGTACAACCAAGCCCAATTAGCCCATTTACAACATTACAAGCCCAAATCCAATTTAAGCCCAAATAATTAAATTACAAAAAAATCCAATTTCACAATTTAATTACTTCAAAGTGCATTACATAATTAATTACCCAAATCAACATTTCCAAAACACAAATTTGTGTAGATAATCATGCTCTTTAACATCAAATAGTGTCCAACACATTTAACAAAAAATAAAACCCAATACATGCTTTATATCTCTCGGCTTTGGAGGGGATTTTATGTTCAATTCAAATTCAATCCAATTATATCCAATTAAACATTAAATCAACATTCCCAATTGATTTCCAACTCATCAAATGAATCGAAAATCAAAATTCTAAGACATTAGGGCTTCTCTAGTTTTCGGCCAAGCCATAAAAATTGGGCAAATTTGTTCCAAACAATATTTCATCAAATTGATCCAATCAATCCTCAATTCAACAACATTTAAGCATACTAAATCATCCAATTTCATTAAATCATGCTCAAATACTATTTACCCAATTTTAACCCTAATATATTTTCATGCTCAACCTTGCTCATAGATACCATTGTTGGAATTGTCTAAGCATCCCAAGATCATATCAAGCAATGAAAATACAAAGTGAATACATCAAGAAGTTGTGGAATACTCACATCGATTGGTTGAGCGACGCGGCAACGAACAAAAATGATTTTCTGCTCACTGTCAAGCTCGGCAGTCCACTGAAATGGTGTCCTCCATTTTCGGCTTTTTGGTTCTCCTCCAAGCTCCAAGCTTTGTCATGGTGATTCCAAGCTCATGGGTGGAATTCCCTATCACATTCGCATGTCTCAAAAGTGTGCTAGCACTCAAGAAATTTGACACAAATTTCCCACTTTGCTTCCCTTCATTCTCGGTTTTGCCTAGAAAACAGAAGAAGAAATGGCCAAAATGCCGAGAGAGAGAGATGAAGAAATTGGCTCCAATTTTCGTGAACCAAAAGAGAGAGTTATGGAAGTTAATTTTGTATTTGATTTTGTGTATCTAATACACAATTTTTTTTTTTACCAAAATCAAATAATTGATTTATCAAATACAAAAAGTCAAGGCATTAATCCCAACCACTTCCATCAACTATTCAAATCACTCATGTCAATCAAGTGACAAGTTGTCACATCACTCAAAGTGACTAATGATTTGACGTTTGATGCAACTAGCGATTTGACGCTTGATTTGACTTGCGTGCCGCACTCGAATTCGAAATGTGAATGCGCTCACAAACAATCTCAGGCTCGGGTTCGCTAATTCCAAATAATGAATTTTCCGTTGCGACGTAATTAAATCTATTTAATTAATAATCATGCTTAACATAATTACTATTCACATTGCTAACGATTAATTCTAAATTAATCGTTCGCCCGAATTAAAATCTAATTTTAATTTCGCGTCGAAATCCAATTTCGTATAATATATCAAATATATTATTTTATCGATTAATTCCAAATTAATCGTTATCTCTCTTTAAATGATATTTTATCCCAGATAAAATATCTCCTCAATTAATCCCATATTAATTTTCCTTCTCATCTAATTAATCCCATATTAATTAAAGTGCAAGTCATACGTCATCGGTGAATCTTCGGGAAGCGACCCATGAGATCCCCGGATATGTTGGCAGTAAATTCGGTCGTCGGACTATCCGAACATGTAAGTACCTAGTACTACATTTGTACCGATTTACAAGACAAGGTTGGCTTCTAGCAAAGCGCCATGCCTACCCAATTCTCCAGAACATGCTTACAGGAATAAGCGATCTATATCAGGCGTAGTATACGTAGTATTGTGTATGTCGATCCAGTATCAGATGTTCACGTGCTAGGCCTGGGGCTGGAATTGTGTCTGTCATGTACGAAGCACATATCGGATCTCTGGCAACTAGTCTCTATAATCGGATATACATGACCTAGTCATAATATCCCGATAGCTGCAGCATTTAAGAGAACTAGTCCCGTAACCTACGTGACCATCATCTCCATATGAATGGAGTGATACTTTCGTCTTGACATCACACCCAACACACTACGATTCTCAGTATACCCAGAAGAGGCGTACACAGAACCTGTTAAAGCCCTGGACGACCAAAACCAAAGTATATTGATTGACGCAAGTATTAACGATGCAAGTCTCAGGTTAAGACTAAATACACCTACCCTGATTTCAGACTTCCATAGACACATAGTCATACTACCAATGGAATTTCGAGGGGGTCTATCCAAAGCGAAGCTATTTCCCATACCATCGGTAAAACACAACCTCCTATTACACTTGCATGAGTATCCTATACCTAAATATATGAGAACTATGTCGTTGTGCCCTCACAACGCGCACAAGTGTAATACTAGTCTTTTACGCATTTATTGATGTCCAATCTCGATAATACTTTGACTAGGGATATTTAATGATTTAACCTTCATGGACTGATACTGTCTCATATCATTCTCAATCCAGGAACAAATCATAAGGACCTCCTATCATTTATACATCTTGGTGATCTAATCACAAATGATAAGAGATCAATCTCCTTTGTCACATAGTTAATTTGTACAACAACACCATGATCTGTAAAAATAGTGATGCTATGGGTCATAATTGTCCAACTTAACGCGCACAAGTGTAATACTAGTCTTTTTTGCATTATCGATGTCCAATCTCGATAATACTCTGACTAGGGATATTTAATGATTAAACCTTCGTGGATTGATACTGTCTCATATCATCTCAATCCAGGAACTAATCATATGGACCTTTCATCATTTATACATCTTGGTGATCTAATCACAAATGATAAAAGAGCAATTTCCTTTGTCACATAATTAATTTGTACAACAACACACATGATCTGTACAAATAGTGACGCTATGGGTCATAACTGTCCAACAATCTCCCACTTGCCTATAGCCAGTCACTCGAGTGTCCTACACCCGAATATGTACAGTTCACTCAAACTTCTGCTGAGAAAATGCTTTCGTCAGCGATTTGCATGATTATCATCTGATGCGATTTATACGATCATCACATCGCCACGATGTATGATCCGACGACATCAGATGAGATGAAGTATATATCTGGATCGTTGATGAGATCATTAATTCTTTAGCCTGTGTTGTAGCCTAGCTCAGCTGCTAACAGAACTACTCCTAATCTAATTAGGATTATTATCAATCCAGAAGGCTTCTATTGCTGCCTCAACTGCAGCAATAATCCACTTTTGTTGTTTATTTGGTAACAGTATCTTGCTTGGAAGATTTCCAGCTCATTGTTCCGTTATTCAAACTTTATGATACCGTTCTTACGACTTATAGTCGTTTTTGTCGGTTAGGAAACTTGCAATGGTGAACATAGTCACTTCAAGTTCTCCTTCTCCATAGGTTTAAGAAAGCATCCTTAGTTCCTCTAAGATACTAAAGGATGTTCTTAACTTCAATCCAATGACTATCACTTGTATTGGCCTGATTGTGACTCCATATGCTCAAAGCGTATGAGACACCAGGTCGCGTACATTTATTTCAATGTACGAGTTCTCGGAGAGTATTAACAACTTTAAATCTAACCCAGTAGATCTTTATTCCTAGAATAAAGGTTGTTTCTCCCAAGAATTCTACGGAGAATTTTCTCGAAAGCCAAGCTTTCACTGATTGTATTTATGGGAATATCATTTCCAAGAAATGACATATTATCATTATTTAGAACTTTCACTATCAGTGCTCTCCCACTAACCTTCTTATATACACAAGAATCATTTTCGTTTTGAATTAAATCATACACCATTATGATTACATCAAAAAGATAATTCCAAGAACTCTATGCTTGCTACAATCCATCCATGGATTGTATAACCTGCAAACCTTGTTTGCTAGTTTTGGTACGACAAAACCGTCAGGATGTTGAAAGCATCCTCCAAAAGGTTTCCGTTTAAGGAAAGCGATTTTGACGTTCAGCTCCCACATTTCATAAATGAAATATGCAGCATCAGCAAGCATTATCCAAATGGATTTACCGTGGCAACAAGTAAAAGGTTTCGTCGTAATCGACACAATGTTGATAACGATATTTTTCGCTACAAGCCTAGCTTAGTACGTTGGTATGTTGCCATCCATGTATGTCTTCCTAGAAGACTTATATAGTACCAATAGGCACAATGCCTTCCGGTATATTGACCGGCGTAAACACACACGTATAACGCAAGCGCACGTATCGTTCAAGTAGTATAAAAATATCGATCCCACGAGGACTTAATATCTAATCTATTAATTTTATGAGGTCAAATGATTACTAGTATCTAACAGGTTGATTGATTGATTTGAAATGGTGACGATTCTAAATTTAAAAGCAAGTAAATAAATTTGTCGAAAATAGGTTTTAAGAAAATTCAATATTAAAAACTATCTAGGGTTGTGATTTCTTCCAATATCATTTTAAAGATGAAGTGGTTATCTTATAGTTGGGTAACATATTGATTTATTAACCTGGAACACTAAATTATGTGTAAGCCTCTATCGATGGTCAGACACAAATACCCAGTTTAACCCAATTGAACCATATGTCTATGTCAACCAAATTATCTGGATTCATTAAGTTTAAGTTCCAATTATGGCTACCCCCGCCCGACAGGTATATTCCTATCCTGTAAGGAAATCTATTAAAGGGTTATCTATCCTCAAGGAAGATCGTGGGCTATTGAGTCTAAGGCTGAAACCTAAAATCCCTATGTCTAGTTCATTTTAGATTTACCAGATCAATTTTATTAATGGCCAGTTAATGAAAAAATATTAAGTTTAAGACTCAATAAATAAATCTTTATATTACCCAAGCTATAATCTAACCCCTTATAAACCGGTGATATTGGATTTCATCACAACCCCAGATAACTGGCTTAGTTATGACACATATTTACGGTAGTAAAAAAAATTAAATAAAATAAAAGACATAAAGTAAAATACTGAAAATTAAATACTGAAAAGTAAATGCTGAAAGTAAATGCTGAAATTAAATACTGAAAATAAAAGCTGAAAGTAAATTACTGAAAGTAAATTGCTGAAGTAAATTGCTGAAAGTAAATTGCTGAAAGTAAATTACTGAAAAGTAAAAACTGAAAATTAAAGAAAGAAAAGTACTGTGCGTAAAAGTAAATTGCGGAAAGTAAAAACTGTAAAGTAAAGAAAAGAAAGTGCGAAAACGAAATTAATTACTGAAAGCTGTAAATAAACAAACAAGATACAATCTTCTTAGTATTCTTAAGGAATTCCTTAAAAGAAAGTATGAATTTTACAAATGAAATGGCTTGGTATTTATAGGCAAAATTTTGCCTCCATCAAATCATCCACCAAATCAATTATTAATTGCTCCACTAATTGCTCCACTAATTTCTCCACCAAATCCATTATTAATTACTCCACTAATCTCTTATCATGTTTGGTGATGATTTGATAATTTTTATTCTTTATTTATTAATTTATTTTTTGCTTTGAAAATGATTGAAAGTGACTTTAATAATTACACACTACACACTTCTGGATGGTTCATCAATATCGGGCATGAAATCTTCAGAATTCGAAATTATTTTTTCTTTCAAAGTTGTAGATCTTTGAGTCTTCTTTAATCGGAACTTGAATCAGCTCAATCCGATATCTGAGTAAAACGTTATGCAAAATACGACAGATGCGCAAAACTGGAATTTCCAAAACTGCACTTCGTCAAAACGCCCTTTCAAGTTTCCAATCTCCAAAATTAAAATATCAAGTCCAATAATTGCCCTTATTTGACCCATATTTCATCCTAAATGATTTCATTGAGACCCGATATTATTTTATCTGCAAAATAAACTAAAACACATCAAAACGTTCATCAAACCCGAGAAACTAAACAAAATATTAAGTTAAAGGGGCGGTAAATATTGATATATTTTCCGCTCATCACACCCCCAAACCTAACATTTTGCTAGTCCTCGAGCAAAACAACAAAATAAAAATAAAATTAAACTAAGCCACTTTCGTAGGGATCACGGTTGCATTTAGCATATGCAACAAGCCTTTAAACCCCTAGGTGTCCCTAGTGGACGAGTTGTAGTCTCGTGAGGGTTTACAGCAATGATACCCACAAATATTTTATAAAAGTAAAAAGTAGTGAAACTAATGCACACAAAAGCAAAAAGACAAGCGAAAAGAGAATAAAGATGTTAGTGACTAATCAAGTGAAACTTTTACTCTAAGTTACTAGTTGTTTTGTTTTTTTATTCTAATTACTGAATAAGTAAATTCTCCGATTATTTTTACCATTCTTCATATATACACAGCCAACATAATACTAAACAACTCATTTTTGCCCACAACAGTCATAAGTGCAGTTGATAAGAGAGTAATATTTTTGTCCTAAAGTTCTATCAGATTTCACACCTTTTTGTAGCAATGGATAATTTTTCTCATTTTTCTGATTTTTTTTTTGATTTTTTTTTTATTTTTTATTTATATAAATATCTTCCATCTATGTAACGAGTGTTGGGTCGGTGGCTCCCAAACCAGTTGGCTTTAGGGCACCAGGTGTTAAGACACCCCTACGGACTTAATTACCCAGACTTCAGATATATATATATTTTTTGCAGCATCTTTGATCCATGTAACGAGCTTGGGCCAGTGACTCCCAAACCAGTTGGCTTTAGGGCACTAGGTGTTAAAACACCCTTACAGACTTAATAACTCGGATCTCAGACGTTTTTTTTTTTTTTTTTTTTTACTCCATTGCTTTTTTAGATGCTTCCTCCAATTAAACTAGAGCACTGAATATTACAAACTTTTCAATTTTAGCTCATGTCCGTATGTTACAATGTATGTTGATAATATCTGTCAACTGAGCATATGAAGATTCATTTTAGTCAATTTTATGGAGAATTTACAAATTAAATAATTCAAAATGAAATAAACAAAAATTAACTTGTTTCGAATAGGTTTGAGATACGTCTCAGAATGGAAACTCCTTACTCAGCTACCTCTTACCATTTCACATTTTCAGTCAAAACAAAACAAAAAAAAAAAAAACACAAAATATTTTTGTAATTTTTGAAAAT
>SKCR01013937.1:0-11038 GCA_019454045.1 Zanthoxylum bungeanum
ATTGCACTGCCATCCAATGATTCAAAATTCGTGATCAAATTCCTGAAAAAGAACATTTTCACTCGATTTGGAACACCTCAGGCAATCATCAGTGATGATGGCTCTCATTTCTGCAACAGATACTTCAATGCACTCCTATCCAAATACGGAGTTACTCACAAAGTTGCCACTGCTTACCATCCACAGTCAAATGGACAGGTTGAGGTTTCAAACAGGGAGATCAAGAGAATCCTAGAAAGAACCGTTGGATCAACAAGGAGGGACTGGTCAACAAAACTAGATGATGCATTATGGGCCTACCGGACAGCTTACAAGACACCCATTGGTATGTCCCCATATCGATTGGTGTTTGGGAAAGCGTGCCATCTACCAGTTGAGCTTGAGCACAAGGCGTACTGGGCACTGAAGAAGTTGAATTCGATTCACAAGCTGCAGGAGAGAAAAGACTGCACCAACTCAACGAATTGGAGGAGTTTCATCTACAGGCTTATGAGAACGCCAAATTGTACAAGGAAAAGACCAAAAAATGGCATGACCGAAAAATAGTGCACATACAGTTGGAACCAAGGCAGCAGGTGTTGTTGTACAACTCGAGGTTGAAACTTTTCCCTGGATAGTTAAAATCTAGGTGGTCAGGTCCATCTGTGATCACTCAGGTTTTACCATATGGAGCTGTTGAGTTACTGGATCCCAATACCAACAACACATTCAAGGTTAACAGTCAACGTGTCAAGCACTACTGGGGAGAATCATTTGAGCGACAAAAAGAAAGTGTCACACTTTCATATCCAGCCTAACGTTCAAGAAGTCACGTCTAGCTGACGACTTTAAACTTAGCGCTCGCAGGGAGGCAACCCATGCAAATCTTGTATATATTGTGATTTGGTGATTTAATTTTGTGTGTTTTAGTTTTTGCAGATTAAGACATTTCAAGATGGAAGAAGCTCTCGCAAATCTTCACAAGCAATTTCCTTCTCTCCCTCAAAAATCTCTGATAAAAGTATACAAAACTCGCTTGGAACGGATGAGGTTACTAACAATTCATGGTGTTCCTAATGATATTTGTTGGGTAATTGAAGCACGAGTCCGATTGGCAGGTGAGTCTTCTGACTCTTTTATTTCACATCTGTCTGGTTGTGGAAGAAGCACCTATGCAAAGAAACGTAGAGCTAAGCAAATGGATGTTTGTTACAAATATGCACGATGGAATTGCAATACTCGTTGTCGTTCTTTAGGAATGGTGTCTGATAATCGCGAAGACAAAATTAAATTCATTAGGGATGGCTTGAGTAAGGAGTCTTTAGATGATATATCTTCGACTCTTGAGACGCATCCTAGTGGATATGTTCATATAGCCATTCGCAAATTACATACACAATTTCAAAAAGAAAGACAATTGTTAAGTCTCGGGAATCTGACTCAAAAAGACCCTGTTTGCCAATTTATAAGAAAATTGGATGGGAAGCTTGTCCCTGACGCATAGACGTCAATCAAACTGTAAATTCTTGTACATATTATATCTCTTTGTCTTTTCTTAATAATTGTAATTTGTTTTGTTGTTTTCTTTTATTTCCTCCGACAGGATCCAGATCTTGTTGACTATCACGATCTGTTTTACTATTTTGCTACTAATCGTCCTCTGGAAGATACTTGTGCTATTTTTACTCACCCTTTTCAGGTATTATAAATTCAACTCATCATTGCACTTTTGAAGACATCCAGAGTAAAAAATGGAAGCCACTTCAAGAAGACGAGTTGAAAACATTTGTGTGTTTTGCGGTAGTACTGTTGGTACTAAACCACAATACATAGATGCAGCACAGGAATTGGGTCGAGTCTTAGCTGCAAGGAATATGCACTTAATATATGGCGGAGGTAATCTCGGACTTATGGGGATTGTTTCATAGGCCGTACAGGAAGAAGGCAGTCACGTTTTGGGAATCATCCCAAAACCTTTGGCAGAGGCAAATCTTATTGAACCATCAAACAGAGATGAATTAATCGTGCCAGGTATGTCTGAACGACTGGTAGAAATGATTAACCGTGCTGATGTTTTTATTGCTTTGCCAGGTGGCTTGGGTACATTGGAGGAAATTTTTATTGTGTTATCTTGGGCGAACCTGAACATACACCAAAACCAATTGGGCTGTACAATGTTGATGGGTTTTATGATTTTCTTTGTGTGTTTCTTGATGATGCTCGGAGAAATGGGTTCATATCAAAACCTTTAAAAGAACTCATATTTACTGCCAGAACTGCTTCAGATCTAATTGACCAACTCATAGCATATGAACCAAAAGTTGACCCTATCATTTCAAAGATAAATTGGTCTGAGGACGATCGTGGTAAGAGACGTCGGATTAATCTGGATCTTAACCTTTAATTTCCTGTAGATTTTCAGCTAACCAGGTATTATTTTCTAAACTCTTCTTCTACTGTTTAAGACATTGGGGACAATGTCTCATTTAGGTTTGGGGGAGGGAATTAGTTGATTAGTACCTTGTTTTTAGTTTGTATGTTGTTTTTTTTTAGTCCAAAATTTTTCGAAAAATACAAAAAAATTGGAAAATTTTCAAAAATTACAAAAATATTTTGCGTTTTTGTGTTTTGACTAAAAAGGTGAAATTGGTAAAGGATAGCTGAGTAAGGAGTTTCCACTCCTGAGACGTATCTCAAACCTATTTTCGAAACAAGTTAATTTTTGTTTATTTCCTTTTAAATTATTTAATTTGTGAATTCTCCATAAAACGGACTAAAATGAATCTTCATATGCTCAGTTGACAGGTATTATCAACAACATGGAAACATACAGACATGAGCTAAAATTGAAAAGTTTGTAATATTCAGTGCTCTAGTTTAATCGGAGGAAGCATCTCAAAGAGTGATGGAGTAAAAAAAAAAATCCGAGATCCGAGTTATTAAGTCTGTAAGGGTGTTTTAACACCTAGTGCCCTAAAACCAACTGGTTTGGGAGTCACTGGCCCAAAGCTCGTTACATGGATCAAAGATGCTGCAAAAATATATATATCTGAAGTCTGAGTAATTAAGTCCGTAGGGGTGTCTTAACACCTGGTGCCCTAAAGCCAACTGGTTTGGGAACCACCGACCCAAAGCTCGCTACATAGACGGAAGGTATTGTATATAAATAAAAAATAGAAACGAAAAAATCAAAGAAAAAAATCAGAAAAATGAGAAAAAAATTATTCCATTGCTACAAAAAGGTGTGAAATCTGATAGAACTTTAGGACAAAAATATTACTCTCTTATCAACTGCACTTATGACTGCTGTGGGCAAAAATGAGTTGTTTAATATTATATTGGCTGTGTTTATGAAGAATGGTAAAAATGATCGGAGAATTTACTTATTTGGTAATTTAGAATGAAACAAAACAACTAGTAACTTGGAGTAAAAGTTTCACCTGATTAGTTACTAACTTCTTTATTCTATTTTCGCTTGTCTTTTTGCTTTTGTGTGCATTAGTTTTAATACCTTTTTACTTTTGTAAAATGTTTGTGGGTATCATTGATGTAAACCCTCACGAGACTACAACTCGTCCACTAGGGACACCTAGGGGTTTAAAGGCTTGTTGCATATGCTAAATGCAACCGTGATCCCTACGAAAGTGGCTTAGTTAATTTATTTATGTTATTTTATGTTTTGCTCGAGGACTAGCAAAATGTTAGGTTTGGGGGTGTGATGAGTGGTAAATCTACCACTATTTCCCACTCATTTAACCTAATATATTTTATAGTTTCTTGAGTTATGTGAATATTTTGATGTGTTTTGTGTTATTTTGTAGATAAATAAAGTTTCAGGACATTCTGGAGGTGATTTGGAGCAAAACAGGAAAAATTGGCAAAAAGGGTATTTCGGTAAATTGTCCGCGTCGCGACGCCTAACGTGCACCAGATCTGCTAACATGCGCCGGGTCAACGGGTCAGAATTTGAGAAGTTTGACTTTGCTAAATGCGTTGTGCCACGTGTCACCATCACAGCTGAGCTACTAACCTGTACCGTGCCACGTGTCATCATCCTACGGTGCCGACACTCACAATTGCCATGTGTGCCACGTGTCATCCATGTCATCACCACGTCATCGGTCAACGAGTCAACTTTGCCACGCGTCGTGCCAAGTCATTGTCCACGTCAGAAGGTCAACCGAGTCAACATGCCACGTCATCATCAGCCAATCACGCCTTGACACGTGTCGCAATCCTACGGTGCCGACAATTGATCTCAGCCGCCTTGCCACGTCAGCGCCACGTCATCGCCACGTCAGCATAATAATTGAGCTCTTAGCCGCCTTGCCACGTGTCGCCTTATCCTCTTAGCCGCCTCGCAACGTGTCAAGCCGAGAACATGCCACGACTCACTGTTCCAGCGTCGCGACGCCAGGAACTTATCCGCGCCTATAAATTGAGCTCGAGATTTCAGATTTTGTTGTACCATTCTCTCCCATTTCTTTGATGTAAATAGGGAGTTCTTCTCTCTCTAAGTTTCGTTTTAATTTTTAGTTTTTATTTTTGTAATAATTTTAATTACGTTTTGTAATAATAGTAATTTACTTTCTTACTTTTTACAGTTTTTACTATTCATCATGAGGAGGTAACTTCCCCAGCTAGGGTGAAAGGTAATTCTTTTACTATTGCTATTTAGATTAATCTCCCTTAAAAATTATATATTCACTATTTAAAATTTGACTTAAAAAGGATACCGCTATATTGGTCGGTTGGTAATTTAATTTTAATCTGGTTTAAACCTGACTAATCAAGGATACCGCCAGATTGGTCAGTTGGTAATTTAATTTTGGTTCCGCCTTTATGGCTGGTTATTTTGGTTCCGCCTTTATGGCTGGTTGGACTTAATTTGACTTAATCAGGATACCGCCAGATTGGTCGGTTGGTAATATTATCACAAGTTTATATATTATTTTATGGGAGATATCTAAATTAGTAGTAGTAAAAGTAATTCATTTTACCTTAGTATTTATTTTATTGTAATTTACCTTTCAGTATTTACTTTACTGCAATTACTTTTCAGCACTGTTACTTTATGGTTTTTACTTTTAAGTTTTTACTAGCCCTAGTTATGTGTCATAACTAAGTTAGTTATCTAGGGTTGTGATGAAATCCAATATCACCGGTTTATAAGGGTTAGATTATAATTTGGGTAATATAAAGATTTATTTATTGAGTCTTAATCTTAATGCTCTTTAATTAACTGGCCATTAATTAAATTGACTAGGTAAACTTAAAATGAACTAGACATAGGGATTTTAAGTTTAAGACCTCAGACTCAATAGCCCACGATCTTCCTTGATGATAGATAACCCTTTAATAGATTTCCTTACAGGATAGGAATATACATGTCGGGCGGGGGTAGCCATAATTGGAATTTAATCTTAATGAATCTAGGTAATTTGGTTGACATAGACATATGGTTCAATTGGATTATACTAGGTATTTGTAATTGACCATCGGAAGAGGCTTTTACATAATTTAGTGTTCCAGGTTAATAAATCAATATTTTACCCAACTATAAGATAACCACTTCATCTTTAAAATGATATTGCAAAGAAATCACAACCCTAGATAGTTTTTAATATTGAATTTTCTTAAAATCTACTTTCGAACAATTTTATTTACTTGTCTTTAAATTCAGAATCGTCGCCATTTCAAATCAATTAAACAACCTGTTAGATACTAGTAATCATTTGACCTCATAAAATTAATAGCTTAGGTATTAAGTCCTCGTGGGATCGATACTTTTTATACTACTTGAATGATACGTACGCCTGCGTTATACGTGTGTGTTTACGCCGGTAACTAATATACAAAAGAAATATTCAAATCTCAAACATTTCAAGATTCGAATTTTCTACTTATACACATCATATACGTAACTGTAGAAACTAATAGAACATTAATTAAAATGATGAATTAGTGTTATTGGAGCATAACCCCAAGAGTATTGAAACTAATTCGGTAACACTCAATATCAAACGAATCAAATCTTATAAGATCTGATTTCTTCCACTTATCAATTCCATCAATATGGAATCGTGGAAGAATAATATTGATGTTAGAATTATATTCTTCGAATAACCTTAGAACTAATTGCCATTAATTCATATGTTTGATCGTATCAAACATCTTTGAACAATTCAAAGACTCACGATGAATTTTAAAGATACAATTTTCAAAACTTCAGATCGAATATCTTTGAACCAGTCAAAATATTATATCCACGTTTCATCAGAAACACGTAACTAAGTCACGACATTTCATTAACTAAGTTACGAAGTAAAGAAAACTACCTTAAGCAATTCTCAATTCATCAAATTACATACATCCAATGTATCAATTTAATAAATTTTCTGGTCTAATGACAGTCATTGGTTAAATGAGATTTAATCACTTTCGCGAATACAATATTCGTTAAATGAATAAGGATATGTAGAGTGATCTCATATCAGACCATCATTCACCATATGGAATAAGCATCCAATACTTAAGTGATAAAATCTCATAAAATAATGTTCTAAGTTATTTACTTAGCTGAATATTTCTCTTAATGTTTATCTATTCGTTAATGACACTACTAGTCATTTTAAAATATGTAACAACTGTTTACAAAAAACTAGTAACTATCAAACAGTTGCAAGTTCTGATATCAAATATCGAAACAATCATTCAACTATATTTTAAATAACTAGACGGGAGATCCGATATCCTATATCTACAGTTGTCGTATTATGAAAATCAATATTTTCTATACACAACTATATGCATCTTCTTTCTTTAGCTTTATTATTTATTTTCAAATTATTTACAACATTTGCAAATAATCGAAAAATAAATAGTGTCTGACATATGACCTCTGAATGTCACTAAAGCCAAGAAACGTCATTATTAGATAAACAAATACCTAATGGGGTTTTCTTAATGCTAGTGAAGAATCTCGAGACGTGAACCAATTCATGTCAATCTTTACTGTATAAGAAACTATTCTATCTAAAAGGATTATATCAATATCTATTCTAATCTAGAACCTATTCTAGAAATCTGCAACCATAATTGAAGTCAGAAAACATATATATAATATGCATGCAGTGGATAAAAGTTTAATTCTATCAAACAAATAGAATAAGGAACAACAAGAGCGACAATTTACATAATATTACACACCACATAAGTTAAGGATTTTTAACTCAGCAGTGTCTCCCACTACTTTATATAATACCGTAATCCCCAACGGAAATGAGAATTCAATAATTAAATTGAATTACATAATGGGAAGTGGACCACATGAATATATTTCGACTCACAGCTTCTCGCCTACGTATATTCATTAGGTAGACAACTCATTGTCAATCACACTCACTGTGACTCATGGGTTCGGTCCCGATTGTTTCTCGTTATGACAGCTTTGGCACGTTCACAAGGAGGCGTACCAAGGTTAAACTTGTTAATGACAAACTCAAGCTACCGATGTAGTCCTGACAGCTTTGGCACGTTCAGGATTTCTATTTTCACTTGAATTTGTCTCTTATCATAAAAGTTCTACCGGCGCAAATGAACTACCTTCAACTATAACTGCACAGTTTTGGCACGTTACAACCATAGCATCATGAAAACATTTATATTCGTATTGACAAGGCGGACGAAGAAACAAGTATTCCTCATACTAGTCACTTTCTTAAAACCTTATTTAAATCGGGGATTTTCCAACAAAAGATGCTTTTACTTTATTTAATCAAATTAAATAAACACACGCATGTATTAAGTAATGATTAAACTAAACATTGAATTTTAAAGGGCTAATCAGATTGGGTGTCCAGGATCAGACTCGCTCTGATACCATTTTGTTGGGGTCAAATCAGAGAGGCGCAACGGAAGGAGCGCTGTTCGGGCGAAATCGTAGTTTAAAATTTTTAAATTTACGAATAAATTATTTAATATCAAATATTAATAATTTATTCATATTTCACATATACATATTTATTCGATATCATATAACGACATAAATACTATAGAAACATCGCGAAACTTTTGCGAAAATGTTTTTCCGTAAAATAGCATAAAACGTGTTTCCGGCCGAACCGACCGACTAATGCTCATGGGGACTGTCCAGGTCAGCCCCAAAAACATTTGGACAGTTCGTGGGCTGCCCGAACAGTGTCCAGTTCACTGTTTGGGCAGCTGTTACCCGGTAACGCTGTTTTTCCCCGTTTTCGCGTATTTTCACTCCGAAAAATTTTTCGATAAATATTTTTCTTGGGCAATTAAAATAAACTAATTTATTATAATTAATCAATAAATAAAAACTGAATTTTTATCTGAAAAATCAGATTTATCATTAATTACAATACTTTGCAAATTAATCATTTTGGTCCTTAAATATTCAAATACATATTTAATTCATTCCAAATCAATCCCAAAATAATTTATACAATTTGCAACATAATCCAGAAACCTTTCCAGAAATTCGAAACTGCCCAGTAATTTTCCAGAATTACGAAAATAGCCCAGAATTTCTATTAATTGCAATTTGGCCCAATTTGTTCAAAACACATCAAGATCAAATCCAATCAATCCCAAATTTGACATACATCAAATATACATCAAATTATAACATATATATGAAAAGCCCCAAAATTTGAGTGGGTTAAGAACCCTAATTTCACAAATTACTCAAATTGGGCAATTTACATTAAATTGATAAAATTCAATACTTTAATCTTCAAATTACCACACCAATTAATGCTCACCATCATGAAATTAATCAAGAACAATTCTAGGATAATTATGAATGGCTAATTAACTCTATAATGGCAACTTTAATTTTCTAATTAATCAATTAAGCATAATTACACTTAATTAGCTTAATTAATTAAACATACATGCTAATCACATCAAACAAGCTTCCAAAAAATTTAATTACAAACTAAAGAGTAGAGAAATTAATCTTAGCAACACAATTGAAGATAAGATAAATAGAAACAATTTTTTTTTTTGAAGGAAATTGAGAATTACTTACAAAATTTCTAAAATCCTTAAGCTTTTCTCTTTGATTTTCCTTCAAAACTCTCTCAACTCACTTTGTAATTTTGTTAAACTTGTGTTCTCTCTTTGCTTGCTGTTTTTGGGCGTGTATATAGCTCCCTGGAAATCACATTTCAAAAACAAACCAATTTTCCTTTTTGATTTTTTGTAATTGCCAATTATTGGCTTTCAAAATTAAATAACAATTATTCATTTTGTTCAATATTAATTGGTCCACATTTTTACATAATTAAAGATAACTTTTACCTTTAATAAAGTGAACAAAAAATATGTGCCAATGATATCAAGCCAAATTAAAAGCTAAATCATTACAAAGATATTTGTAATATTAATTAATTGATTATTTAACAATTAAATAATTAAATAATAAATATAAATATCTCAAATATATGTATTATATTTACATTAAATATCCCAAATACATATATTAATGATATATATGTTAAATATCACAATTTGATATTTAATTAATGTGTATTAAATAATATCAAATATTAAATACAAATACACATTAATTCGGGAATGACCGTTAGGTCCCGATTGCATGTATTTTTCGTTTAACCATTAAACGAGTTATAAATAATCAGTATTATTCATAACAGTTGCCCTAGTGCTCTACGAGTATATTTCATTAGTGAGACTCTCTAGATTCAAGCATATCCGTCCTGAAATCTAATTTCGTATCCATAATTCACCCACCCGTAAATTATGAAGACCACAGATAAACTCGCTGAATCATACAGGTCGAGGTCACTGCATATGTATAATCCCTCCGTCATAGGTATCCAGATTATCCCAGAGATATAGATATAAACGTCAAATCTCTATAGGAATAATCTTGTCGACGTATCAATTAGCAATCTCTAAATAACATTCGGAACTCACTTCCGAAGTATAACTATGGCCATAGATTTAATAGATTGCTAATCACAAATGGACTACCTATGCTCTGTACACAGAACTGACAGATCCTTTCTTAATACTCATAGGATATCATGAGCATGAGTCAACACCCAACGGACAGACGGAGGTCTGATCTAAATAGATAAGTGACGTGACTGCCATTTAAGTGTGGAGGATAACTCATATATCCACAGTGGTATCTCAAGTCAAAGAATCACTATGCTACTCAACCCGAGAAGATTCATATTGACGTTGGTGTACAATCTATTAGGAAATCTTCGGTGAGTCATTCAGTGTTTATCAAATAAATACCTACAAGTCTATACGAGTCTCCCAAGACTCATGGTTCATTAGGATAAACCATCGGACCAAGTCCGATATACGACATGTACTGGTCTCAGCGGATTTTACTAACCGACCCGTGTCAGTAAATCTTGACCAGAAACTTAATTCAAGGATATACAACTTATAGTGACACTTCCCAATGTCAATTACAAACTATGTTGTAACTGCGCACTACGTTGTAAATCCTGGGGTCTTTGTCTAATATATATACATATCACTAAACCAGATTTAGTTTCAATCTAATCAATCTAATCGAAATTAGATCGAATACGTATATAAAAGACAAGAGGTGCTACCATTAAATTAGTAATATTATGGAAAAATGTATTGCTCGTATTCATGAATCAGACATAAATACGATCCGGATTGGCACTCTGAGCACCAACCCTAACAATACAGAGTCCGACTTCTAAGGAGATCAAAAAAATAGGAAATCTACATCAATATACATATTTACCCTTAACGGTGGTGCAATAGTCGGCGATGTTCAAAGCAAGGCTCAACAGCTGATTCCACCACTGAAGCGGAATTTATAGCGGCTTCAAAAGTTGCTAAAGAAGCTGTTTTGATTATAAATTTTATCACAGAACTTGGCATTATGCCTAGTATTACGGATTCAATCCCATTGTACTGTGATAATAGTAGAGACATTGCGCAGGCTAAGGAGCCCAGGGCTGAGCACGTGAAAAGAAAATATCACGTAATTAGAGAGATTATTAAACGA